>WYDI02024465.1:31481-42673 GCA_009867235.2 Psittacus erithacus | reverse complement strand
TCTAAGCAGTAGCTACAAACATTGGTGTTATCAGTACTGTTCTCAGGCTGAAAGTTAGAAACACAACGCCGCACCAGACACTAAGAAGGAGAAAAAATGACTGCTACTGCTGAACCCATGACAAGCATCAAAGCACGAAAAATGGCCATAGCTGGTGCACAACTAAGACCAGTCTGTCTGAAGAAAAATCAAAGATAGATAATCAGGATGATGTTCTTTCCTAAGATATGCATCGTATAATTTTACCTCCCCAGATACTGACTGAAGAGCTGTGTATGCAAGTATGCAGATATGCTGCCAGCCATCAGCATTTAGGCTTCAGTTTTGATTACTTGGAAAAATCTGCAGTCACTTATAGACTGTGTTTATAACCCATCATACTCTGTTTGCATCAAAAAGGAAAACTGGTGGCTAAAGCTGACTAAAACAAACTGAAAAGTCTGCACTGCTATAGCCACCTTAATCATATCTGCACATACCAAAGTCTCATTTCTGTAACGTGGGAGTTGGACCTTTGAGTGTTTAATAGTTTGCAACAATTAAAATAGTATGTTTCACAAAAATTGCTGCAGAATGATACAATTTTGTTATTTAAGTGTCGCTCTACCAAAAAAAAAAAAAAGCAAACAAAAAATCCTGCAGTAGTCAGCTACCAAATCTGCATTCCTGAAAACAATGCCTGTGAACAGTTTCATTATTTTGTTCTTTCTTAAATCTTCTTGCTAAGAATCTTTACTGGATTAAGTATTCAACACCAAGAGATTAAAGATGTATATCCCTGTAGCTAACACTGCACGTATCTGCACATAATCATCCGGATTAGCTTTCTAAGGAAGTAGATCAAAGCTTTATTTCCTTGTGGGTATCTGATAATAAAGGCTAAGGATAAACCAAACTCTCATCACTTTTGCATCTATCCCTCCACTACCAGATCAAGACTAAATAAGAATGCGAATAAAGATAAAGCCAATGTAGAAAGCTGCAGTACTCCACAACAGCTATAATGATAGGAACAGAGCAGAGTAATAAAAAGGAACTAGAAGGATGGTGAGTTACATAAAATCTTTAAGGGCACATAAAAGAAGGTAATTAATAAACTGCAGAGCCTTTTCAAAGTAACTGAATAAATACTCACAAGCAAATGCTACTTGTGTACAGACCTCTGAAGCATGTGTTCATGAACTACAAAATCCTGTAATTCATTATTATTTGCACTTTGAAAACAAGGTTTTATAACAACTACCTGCACCTGATAGAGAACAAAGTGCTTATTGTAAGTAACAGCACAGCACCAGGGAACTCCATTATTAAATGCACAATAACCACATAATAATTCAAGTTGGCACAAGGCAAAAAAAGCCAGTGCACTATTTATTATTTTCCTGGACAGTTCTGGACAGTCATGGACCAATAAAAACACATGGGTTTGTGCATGAGATCATTAATTTCTGCAGTGCTGTATGAAAACAGACACTTTGTAGAAAGGACAAAAGCAAGGTATTCAGGGGAGACTGCAGATTTTTCCTCCTCCTGCCTGGCTTATCTGAAAGTAAGCCCTCAGTGACTTTGCATTAAGTTAGGACTATGAAAATTGTGCATGGTACTTGCTTGTTTTCCAAAGTCTTAGCATAGATAAGGCAGATTTTATGGACGGTTAGCTAAGGAAGTTTATGAACACTCTTGCTTGTGGCCACTCATACTTGAAGCCTACAGGTGTTTGCTGTGGTTCTGCTGTCTGTAGTTATCCTGCGGTAAAAACATTCCTTTATGTCAGCAAAACCACTGAAAGTCAAGGCTTTTTGTGACTTTGACAAATCATTTAGTCAGTCTGGTCCTCATTTTGCCCACAAATACCTACCTCAGAGTGTTGTGAAGCTCAATTAATGGTTATAAAGCTTCCTGGGGTCCCTGAAGGACAACACTGTAGAAAAATATTCTAGTATCTTCTTTTGACAGAAAGCATCCATTTAAAATTTAGTATTTTTGGTAAGTACATAATCCATAATACATTCATGTTGTGCAAATCCTGATGAAAATAATTTGTAACCTATAAACTGAGGACTAGTTTTGTTATTCCATCACGTAATTTTCTTTTCCCATGTTAGCCTTCATTCTAAAAGTCTGTGAATAGCACCAAAATACATGATTCTTTTTAGAGACTATAACATTCTCAGCTTGTGAACAAATACATGTACACACACATGGCATGTGCGCACACACGCACTTCCTCTTGTATTTAAAGATTTTTTTTCATAACATATGCAATAAAAACACAAAAAAAATAAAAATATTAAAATACATATTTAATTGGAAGTAATTTCTTCTTTAAAATTGTGTTAAAAACCTCTATAAAATCTGCATCAATGTATATTTAAAATTATGTCCTGCTTTTAAGAACAGGCTAAACTCCTGAATCATTTTCTCCTACATTTGCAGGCGTGTTAATCTAAATTTAATTAAAATATAGTACCGCCAAAGGAGCAGAAACAACATATTGTTTCACTGGTTCTTTAATAGCACTTCGAATTTTAATATACATGTTTCATTGATAGACTGGGTATAAAGATTGGTATTTGCTTAATACTCTTTTGCCTTCAGCAAACCAAACCATTTTATTTTGTCTTTGACTCTAAAGACAGTCATTTTTAACATGCTTTTATCCTCAATTCTATCTTAAATGCAGCTCATTTATTTAATAAACTTGTTCTTATAATTATTACTGAGCTAAATGTAGGGTTTTTTCTCTTCTTGTTCCTGTGCTTCAATCGAGATGATGGTGTGTAGCCCTAGTATGAATCTGCCCATTTTTCAGGCTTGCATCTGATCATCCCTGTCACAGAAAGGACAAGTAGGATGTTCCCAGCCCAGCATCAAGGGTTTTTTCCCAGCTCTCCAATGCCACATGTGGGGTATAGGGGGCCTCAGGACAGGACTGTGGGGGTGCACTGTACCCAGAAACATCCCTCTGTTTTCAGCTTTGTGCTGACCTCTCCTCAGGTGGGGTGTGTGGGGAAGTACAGGATGTCACAGGGCTCTGCTCAGATGCAGAGTGCCCATCCACAAGTAGTGTCTTCAGCACGAGCAATGCTCTAAAGACCTGTGTCGGGTTTCTTTCCTGGAGCCTTTGTCTGACTTCCTTCAGCACCTGAGGTGTTCTTGGAAGATGCTCAGATGAAAAAGTAAGGCTGAGGAGGATTTCCTGTCATTCAGCACCTTACATGTGCCAGATGTCACACATCCAGTATTCCTCCTTTCTGCCCTTGTAGGTCTCTTTTCAGGGATGATTTTCTACCACAAAAAAAAAATATATATATATATCTACTTTGAAAAACATTGTTAGAATATAGCATTGAAGAAAGCAATGAGGTGTCATGCGCTGACGTTCCCTCTGAACCTGGTGACATGCATGCAGTGGCATATAAAACTCAGATGGAGAATTCAAAGCACAGTTAGGGCTTTCTTTTAAGCTACTGTTAGATATCTGGATGTCATTTTTGAATGAACATTTTTTTAAGTGCCACCTACAATGCCTGGACATCTTAATTGGATGCTGTATGTTAGTTTGGTGTTGGAGGTAGTAAGGTAAAAATCTCAGACCTCTCTAAATTGCATCTTTTCAAGGCTATAAAGACAAGCTATAAAAGAAGCCCAGCTAAAACCGAGTATATCCAGTACATTTAATCTGTTTCTGTCCTGTAGAAAAATTGCCCTTCAGAAACACTATTATATAAAAAATTGTTAAGTGCCTTATGCAGTGCTTATTTTTTTTTGCTTGTTTTTGTGAAGGATTAAACCTTAGTGATTGGAATTGCTGAATTGCTGACGCTTGCATAGGTAGATTATTTGTTTTAAATTAAAACATTTTTGTCAAGTAAGTAAAATGCTGCTGCTTTATATGTTTATGTTTACAGTTGAAAGATTGCAATACTTTCAATATAACTGTGATACAAAAGTCAAATGCAATTTTTACTTTGTTTCAATTATAAAAGCAATACATTTATTTCTTAGCAAGTAAAAGGTCCATTAAACATACAGAGTTTGATACCTAATCAGAATTGTATAGCCAAGTACAATAGTAAAATGACTGTGGGGATGGCAAATTTGGTTTTCTTATTTGTTGCATTGTTCCAAATCATGTTATGCATTGTTTTGTATTATTTCCAACTTTTACTTTTATTTGTTTGGACACAGAAATCAACAGCTTCACATTCTAAAACTCTAACTATGTCTTTCCTAAATTAATAATGAAAATCATTACCATAATAAAATGAAAGCTTAATTTATTTTTATGCCCTGACAAACTTAATAGTAAGAAGTATTTTTAGGTTCATTAGATTTTTCTGAATGGCATGAATGAATGTGAGTGAAAGAGATGGAGAGACAAATACAAAGAAGAATAATGTACAGAAAACTGCTACTGAGATCTTAAGCCTGACTGCTGCTGCTGGCAGTGGCACAAATTTTATCTTACAATTATTCATCAAAAGTTAGCAAACTTATAACAGTTAAATTTCTGGAAGGTGATTATAGAAGTTCCTCCGAGTAATAGTGGAATATTATTATGTGAGTGGATTTCTTATCTTCATGAGATCACAAAAATTCATACTAAAAAGCAGGCTTTTATGATCCACTGGGACTCCATCATCTAGAGAGGCTGACACAAGGGATGAGCTGTTAGTCAAAAGTATTTCTTGCTGAATATTATTACCCAGTGATGACTCTACCAGTATCAAAATCAAGATTAGACTGTTGGAATTTATTGTATTGAAAACCAGATGAAAATGAAAATAATTAACAGACATTAACAGACTTAGAGTTAAAACACTCCAAAGAGAATGTATCACAACAGTTCTTGCTCCTCAGTATTGTACCCAGTCATGACAGGTATCAGTCCACATAAAGGTGATCACAGATCTCATTAATGAACTCCAATGCTAAATTAATCTTCACTTGTCCTCAAGAATATTATACCTTGCCTGGTTTGTTTTTTTTTATAGCCTTGAGACCTTCTTGGAAAGAGCTCCTGGTGTAGTCATACTTAGCAGTAAGACCAGTTTGGACAGTGCAAACACAGTAATGTGTATTTTAACATCTCTTGTGACACAAAAGAAACAAAAACCAGATGTATGAAATATTGAGAAGATTTTCATCTTCATGGAAGAAGAAATGCAGAAAGCAGTGCAATAATTCCACATAGGATTTGTAGAAATTCCTGTCTGGAGTAAAATATAATAGGATGAACTGCTGAATTAGTTCCCCTGAGTTTCTCCTCATTCTCTTGCCAGCTACTGCCACTTGTCATTCCTGTGCTACTTCATGTATTTACAACTGACTTTTGATGCTAAGAAGCATATGAAAAGAGGAGGACATGTTAGCACCATGTGATTATCTAGGTCTTTATGAATGCAACAAGATGCACTGCATATCACCAGCAACAAAGACTACAGTCTGAAAATGGGATCTGTTGTCAGAAATTGATCTTTTCTTTTATTACCAGTGCTCATTTCATGTGAGGTGTACAGATAATCCATTTTTAACATGTAGCACATCAGAAGTTCCTATATTGCTTTCATATTGCCTGTTCATGCCAATAAAATGTCAGCTTAGGCAATTTGGGTCTGATCTTCAAAGACTTTCGAGTATTTGCAACCTCTATTGATTCCAGCTGGACTCCTAGGTGTCCACCACTCTTCCTGCAGCTCCATCATGCTTGCAACATTGGGAGTTCTAATGTAGTCAAGATGTTTGTCTTTTTATCACCAGTGTTTACTATACAGCAGTAAATCTATACAGTGAAGTAGAGCAGCTGCCAAGTGGTTTTGCATGCTCAGGCTGAAGTCACCACCAGCAAGAACGGAGCTGCACTCATGTTAGTGTAACAGTGGGAAATCCTGCTAAAAGGCTCATTGTAGACAAACTTCTCCATAATGTTACCTTTGCTCAATAGGTCATTCATGAGCACCAAGCCTCCCCTTCAGAGAGCAAGTAGAGTCCGGTTGTGAGCAGGAAGGGATGGAGACAAGGCTGAGTTTCTCACTTACAGACCAGACTGGGAGCTGGTTTACTGTTGTCATGGATACAGGTTCCACATGCCTCCAGTCCCTGCTCTGTGAAAAGAATGATGCAGTGTCTAGCCTTACAGCTGAATATATAAACCAAATTAGTCTACCATGCCTCTACCTGTTTTGTGGCTCACAATGAAAGAAGTAATATATCATGCAATCAGTCTTGTAGAAGTTATATTCTGTAAACACTAAGTCATTACGCCCAGGCTTTTTTATTTGCTCTTTACAGTCCCTTCTCAGTATAATAAACTGCAGATTTCAATAAAAAAGCTAATTCAGAAAAGTCCTCTGTGACTTCTCAGAATTTCTATGACATGTAAGTTAAAAAGTACATTTCAAATCCCTTTTCACACTCCATTTTTGCATAATCCCACTCACTAAACAGGGAGCAGAAAGCCATGATGAATGTCTTTTCCAGAGCTGCAGTGCCAGGGTATTACTAGCATCAAACTATTCTTATGTAAGTAAAGAAGAGTTATATAGTCCTGCAGGGAACCCTTAACTTTTCCTGAATAAAGCAAAAGCCACAAATGGTCCCATCTCTACTATGAGTAAGTAAACCCTTAATAGCATGAGGGCAAAGCAATGAAAGAAAACATGTCCTGTGATATTGTTTTTCTCCATGTCGATTAGAAGAGGGGGAAGAAAAGAAAGCTTTAAAAGTGCAGTCTTGATTGAAAGATAAATGTAGAAAAGGCAGAAAATGGATATCAGAATAAAAATGTGTAAATTTCAGCATCTCATGGTGTAGTCTGTAAATAAAGAGTTTGGAAGAGAAGGTGGTAACAGGAAAAATAACTGGCATGAGGAGTAGGGAAGGTGTAAATTGGCTTTAATTTCCACCTCCTCATAGATTCTTCTTTTTTTCCTAGTCTGTAAATTCCATCAGTTTTGATTTTCTATAGGCTCATTTAGGTTATATATGTCAGTAAGTGGAGGTGTGTGGTCACATACTTCACCGTCATTTTACACTCTGTGTTTAGCAAAATGGGCCTTATCCTCACTTACCTCCAAAGTTTCATTAACGCACTTCGACAGTGCAGGCTGTAAATGACATTTACATCCAAGGAAATGTAAAAGGATCTCAGTGCAGATAAAGAACAGAAGAAAGTGTTTTTACAGATCTGAAGTATTTCTTAAAAAATAAATAAAGACAGCTTTATTATCTACCAGGGAAGGAACAATGTAACGAAGCATAAATTGAACAGAGTCCCCCAAATTAAATTCACCTTGGCTACAGCAAATTGAATGCGTTGACTCATTAATATATCACCAGTATTTCATGCTACACAAAGTCTCCCATGCTGATATTTTCTATTTTTTGCTGCTGTGGAGAGAATTGAAATTAAAGAAGGGTGTTCAAAATAATATACCTGCGTGTTGTAGAACTGCAAGTCTCATCAAGGCTGCTACATGCACTGCAATATCTCACTTGAAGGGTTTTAATGACTTCGACGTTTCAGAAAACGTCAAGATTGAAAAAGCAAAGCAAAACCCAAATAATGTTTTTGCTGTAATTAGACAGCTTTTTCAATTTCAAAATAGAAAATGTTTTTGCATTCTACATTTCTACTGCCTAGCTCTAAAATGGTATGAAAGAAAAAACTGATTTGGCTTTTTGTTCACTTTTTGAGAAGTTTGGGTTACAGAAATTGTTTAAAATAAAATAGTCATTCAAGGAAGAATATTTAACCACGAGCCTTAATGGCTAAGTGCAGCTGCAACATATTATCTTCTTTAAAGAGAGGCACCAACAGTGCTGAAATAAATTATAAACCCAATGGGAAAATATCTGCTACTACCATGAGTTATGTTTATATGTGTTTGAATAGGTATATGTATTCTCTATATGGAATATATATATGACACCTTTTGCAGCAATAAAAAGAAATACTGAGTGCACAGTTCCACATTTTGCTTGGAGAGACACATCAGTTCATATGTTCTTAACCAATGCTTTCTATATCATATAGGTTGGAACTACATAGTACTTTCTGTACAGACCCTAGAAGACAAGAAATATTGCATGAATTTTAATCAGTGGGGTTTTTTTGCTTTGTTTTACTTAAATGACATGAAACTTTACCAAGACACTTTTAATTATTTCAAAATGTACAATCTTATTTACACAAAATACATAGTATTGGGGAAAATGTTTAATAAATATGGGCAAAGACAGCCCACGGCACAAACTTCTATCTTTAAGGGATATGAATTCTGACAGTTTTGCCTTGGAGCAAAATGCTTTAGAGGAAATGATTTAGACTCCTAAACAAGTAGTGAGCTTCCTGTTAAAGTTGCTCTTATTTTATATACGTTTCATTGTTTTTTTAAAAAATGTGTTATTTTTTTTTTTATGCTGCAGGTGAAATGATAGTAACAAATTTAATAGCATACATTTTCCTGCTAAATTTAATATAAATAGGAGACTACAAAGCTAAGTAACCAGTGAGGGAAACAGATTGTCGAAATATTCTATTTCAGGGTTGCATAGCACAGATTTTTTATATTGCACGTCTTGTATGGGACAACATAAGTGAAAGCAGGGTGGCTGTCAAGTTGCTGACAGATTTAGACTGTGTCCTGAAGAATAAGCGAAACAAATTCTTTAAATCTCTTTATATTATCTATATTTTCAGAGCTTTCACATGTGATGCATATTTTTTCTTCCTTTTACTTAAGTAATTGAGGTGTGACATAAATACAGAAAAGAGAGGCATTTCTAAGAGAACCCATATATATAACTGCTAATAATGGCTTTCCTAGTCTGTAAGAGCAGTTAAGACCTTTAGATCACATATTCCAACCTTTCATATTCACAGACTCCCATTCACAACCCATTTCACACAGACAGTTTATACTAAGTCCAACAAATTGAGTTAAACAAAAACATTCCAACTTTTGAAAGCTTAAAGACTGTTCTCTCCCAGCAGCAAGCAGGAAGAAACTCAGGTTCCACTAGACCCTGAAGCTTCTGAGTAGCAAGGAGCTCATTAAGTAAGAGATGTTCCAATCATCTGAGCAAGACGAATTATAGCCCATGTCAAGGAAAATTGCAAGTAAATAAACAACCTCTGCCCCTCAATAACAACTTCAATACAATGAAACAAGAACAAAAACCCACAGGCCAGTGTGGTCTGCAAAAAGAGAATGTACTTTTGATCTGAGACCTGACAACCAGTTGAGGTCTGGCATACAGATAGATAACAACCATGGCTAGCTAAGATTCTTTATACCTTCTCTAAATTTTAACCTGACCCATCCTGTACAAACCATCCATTCACTGCAACTTCACACTAAGATCTGGCCATACAAATGAACTCAAAAATACATCAGTCACTCACAAAGGGAAATTAAAAATACTCGTTTCCTCTTGCATATAACTGGCTGAAACTCTTAGGCATGTTGTGTTTGATCATAGCCACTGCCATGTGTTTTCTGAGGGCAATGCAAAATGTAAGTTCTCTTTTGACTCATAGAAGAATGAAAAGAAGAAGATAGTTCCCTGAAACACAGAATTAGATGTCAACGTAAAAAAAAAAAAAGCCAACATTGTGACCATGTTACTTCTCTGTCTTCTCTGATTTTCCTACTCACAGATTTTCTTTCAGGAGTTTGACTTATTGTCCTTGAGAAAAAACTGCAATAGTGTTGCATTCTTGCATCTGCTGCTTTTCTGTTGTAAGCTATTTTTACATTTAACTACTGCTATGAAAGCACCTTCCTTAAACATTCAGTTTACCTGATTCAAGCTGCACTCTCTAGGACTTTTAACATTTTTCTTCTTATTCAATGTCAAAGCCTTCCTCAGTATCACCTGAATACGAGGGCTGTCTTCTATGAACAAAGACATTCACAGAAACTGAACTCTTTTTATCTTACATTATAAGCTTTATACTCTCAAGTTAATCTTAAGAACTGTTTAAAATTTTTAATACATCTGTTCAAGTATAGATGGTAGTGCTGATGTGCTAATCTAGTATAGCAGTGCCATGTATAAAAGTAATATTGCTTGCCTCCTTCCACCTGGTATCTTGGCTACCTCTTAAATAATTAAGATTCACATATATTCTTTTTGCCATAGTCTTTAACTTATAATTCACTTACACTGAGAGACATTAATTGCTCTGAACTCTCAGTTCTTAGGTGCTTCATTGCTTTCCAAGATAGGGTTTCCTGTTCTCTAATGTTCATTTTCATTCTTGGTTCCCAGCTACCCTGTCTTGCATTTGGACACTGAGAACAGGTTTTGGCTGAAGGACACCCATTTAAGTTATACAAAATTCTCTGTAACAGTAACTTGCTCTCCCTCTTCATTATTTCTCTTCCTACAAACTTTTCTGCACCACAAAGTTTGCCATGAAAAATATTATCATCTTCTTGCTAATCAAAGAAAGTGCTAAATGGCCTTCACAGCAAAAGCTGATTGCTCCAAGACCTACTATTGATCTCATTCAGCAAAATGCTTTTGTGGTAACTGGAGTTTGGATCCAACTGACTTTTTATTCTTCCTAAAATCATTCTAAAATCAATTATCTCAGCCAGCATTTTGCAAAAGCTTCTGTCTTCAAAGTTAACTTGGGATTTAAATGACGAAAATACCCTGGCTGTTTACAATCTGAATCCAAATGTGTATCACCGCCCATAGCGTGGAGTGATCTACACTCTGATTCTGAATCATATCTGTATAAATACAGCATAACTTCACAAACATTAGTGACAAGTATGAGAGCAGAATTTGGCACAAAGTATGTACATGAGTCTTACTGTAACAACAAACTTTGTATAGAATCCACCTATATCAGGTGTCTAAACTCAGGTGCTGTCTCACTGAAAGAGTAGCTTTTGGTGTCCACTGTGGATGAGTGTGTGTGATAAAGGCTGGTAAAATGATCTGGTCCAACCAACATAATTAACTAAGTTACCCATAAAACCAACAGACTTATTTCTGAAAACACAGAGAGGGAAATCCAGGCAAAGAAATCTAGGTCTGTCCAGAGAACAACCCAGTCTGGTTAAGTGATTGAAACAAAGGTGGGCACAAAATTATTAAATGAAATATAAACCTTTAGAATCAGTTTTAAGTAATGCTAAGTGTGATGGCTTTGTAACAGTAGCAATGGAAAA
>WYDI02024465.1:0-27349 GCA_009867235.2 Psittacus erithacus | reverse complement strand
TATTCCATACCATAGCACGTCATGTCCAGGATGTGAACGGGGAGATACCCGGAAGGGCTAGCTCTCTCTGCTGGATCGGCGAGTGGTGATTGTATTTTCTTCCCTTGTTATTTCCCTTATCATCATTATTATTATTGGTGGTAGCAGCAGTGATTTGTGTTATACTTTAGTTACTGGACTGTTCTTATCTCAACTCGTGGGAGTTGCATTCTTTCGATTCTCCTCCTCATCCCTCCGGGAGTGGGGGGATGGGAGGAAGGACAGGCTGTGGGGGGAAAAGGAGCAAGCTACATGCTTTTCTAATTTACGACTAAGCTTAAACCACAACACTTGGGTGTAGCTTCAAATGTTTTTCTCATTAAAGATGCTTATTCTGGGGATTTTTGTACCAATTTTTCCCCCCTCAATTATTGCAGGGTATGTGGAGTAACTATGTTGAAAATCATAGAATAGTCAGGGTTGGAAAGGACCTTAATCATCTAGTTCCAAGCCCCCTGCCATGGGCAGGAGCACCTCACACTAAACCATGTCACCCAAGGCTCTGTCCAACCTGACCTTGAACACCTCCAGGGATGGAGCATTCACAGCTTCCTTGGGCAACCCATTCCGGTGCCTCACCACCCTTACAGTAAAGAACTTCTTCCTTATATCCAATATAAACTTCCCCCGTTTAAGTTTGAACCCATTACCCCTTGTCCTGTCACTACAGTCCCTAACGAATAGTCCATCCCCAGCATCTCTGTAGCTCCCCTTCAGATACTGGAAGGCTGCTAAGAGGTCTCCACACAGCCTTTTCTTCTCCAGGCTGAACAGCCCCAACTTTCTCAGCCTATCTTCATACAGAAATTAAGACGAAATGCAGCTCCTGGGTAGTGTTACAGAAATGGTTTAAGTCTAGACTGATAAAAAGGTGGTGTTTTTTCTTTTTTTTGGTTTGTGTTTTGTTTTGGTTTTTTATACATTGCAGTAAATTTTTGAACTTTTTCCATTTATGATGTTGACATGGTTTTTCCTCACCTGCTGCTGCAGTAAGAAAAACTTCATTGCTCTGAGGTGTCTGGTTTTGTTAAGAAACTACATTTAGTTCTTCTATGTGAATTGTCACCTTAGTGGGAGTATATTGTCTGGCTCTATTTTTTCTGAACGGTGAATACTGGATGATTCTGAGGAAGATGCAAGAATCATAGAAGCTAGTATTATATTCTTGCACCTCTGCAGAAGCTTTGAGTTCCCTTCTGCTGCTAGATCTCGCTTTTACCTTGCTTGAATAACATATCACAGCTGCATACAGCAGCTTTGTGACAACTACTTTTTTCTTATCTCAGCTGTCTTTTTTCATTCTCCTGTATGTAGTCTCAGATTTATGATGTAGCCAAGCAATCTTAAACTGTATATTTTAGTAACTGAAATTACTAACTAAAAGTTTCTAAAGAAAAGCAGTAACAAGTAAAAACACTAATAAACTAGTCCCATGCTTTACTACAACCTGACCAAGAAAAGTTTCTGTGCTCACTTAAAGAGCTGTTGCAACTTATCATTTTAGGAAGTCAAGGAGTCCTTGAGATTTCCATTTTCATATATCTTCTGGAATGTTTTTCTTATCTTTTTACTGTCTTCTCAAAATCCTGAAATATCCCTTCCCTGGTATCTCTGTATTAGCCTGTTTAGTGTGTGCTCAGTGGATTGTACTCAGAAGCTATCTGATATCTTTCAGTTTCAGTTTAGATAGCAAAAAAACATCCTCCAAGTGTAGTTGTACCCCTTTGTGTGATGGCTGGGTCCATTCAGCTTTCTGTCTGTCTATTTTCTGATATTTTGACTGTCAAAGGAATATGTTAAATCCTGTTGCTTGCATTTAACATATATGCCAGCGTGTCATCTGAGAAATCCAGACCCCAACTAAATTTGGGGATGCAGAATTATTCTCTTTTCTGAGTACCTTCAGATTTGTTACCACTATGAAGAATTAGTCAGCATCCATCTGAAGTGAGTTCAGCAACAGGAGGAGTTTAAGTAAGAAATCGATAAGGTTTTTCTCCTTGGTGAAGGAGAAGGTTCCAAACTTCTACACTTCCAAAGGATGACTAGACTTAGAAATAAAACAAATGTTTTTCAGAGACTTTGGACATCACATGAGTCTGTTGTGACTTGGTATCAGAAGTCTGGCTATTTTTACCTAGTAGAATGGAAACAAGTGGTAGCTGCGGCTGCCAGAAGGGAACTGTCTTCCCTTCCATCCAAAATGTACCAAAGTATAAGGTTCTTTTGATATGATCTGTTAACAAAACAAGGAATCAGGAACAGAGATTATTAATATTATTTTTAACCCAGGGCTTAAATTCAATTTTTGAATGAGTGCTTGACAGTGAATATTTGCTGTTGTAAGTAGTTACAGCCATGTGCTTGTTACACTCTTGGCAGTAAATGTCTGACTGAGTGGCAAGTTTAGAATTGTAGGGTACACGATTCTAAATTTACACAGTGTAAAATACCTGTTAGATATCTGTTATACTTAATCTTTTTCCAGATTGTTTTAGAGTCCCACTTACCTTCTAAAGAATACAGTTTCTGCATGTATTCAGTAGCTTTTCAAATGCTGTGAAATTGTGTTATAACAAAGATAAGGTAGAGTTCAGAAGGATGAACTGCACTATTCTGGGCATGATCATAGGAAATTGCATCTAAAAATATACAGTTTGTGCCAACAAACCAGATCACTTCAGAAACATTAGGAGTTCATAGATACTTGTCTACTCTTTTTAGACTGACTGTAAGCTTTGCAGCGAAGCTTTGAGGCACTGACATCCCAACATTTGCAGTTCTGTTAAAAGCTCATATGATTGCATTTTGCTATCGCTCTCATGGCTCCTGGTTTTATCAGTTAACTCTGTATTCCATCCACTGAGCTTAGATGAGGTGGTTGTGATCACCAAAGTGCTAAGCAGTTGGTCTGTCTTTCAAGGGAGCTTTTTATAAAACTTGCTTTGATGTGTACTTCGTGTCCAGGCTACTTTCCCAGTGGGGTCACTTCTATGATGCTATCCATTTGTATGTTGCAGTATCCCATATGTTGTCAATGAAACACAGCTTGCCGGCAGATTCGTGCTTATCACCAAGATAGTACCTCTACTGTATTCAGCAAAAAGAGCAACTGCTTCTTTAATTCATAATTTTTGCCTTCTGTAAATTTGCACAAGGGCTTGAAAAACTACCTTTTAATCTACAGAATATTCTCTAAATGCAGATTAAAAATAGTTGAAAAAGGGACTAGTACTGGAGCAAACTGTTGTTATGATTTCAGTCTTCCCAGCTCATGCCCTCCCAGTTCCTTTTTTACCTTCATTTGAATGATTTGTCTGACTTTGAGTAGAAACCTTTAGGAGATTTTTTTTAATGATGTCAGTGAAGAGCTGTTCTAACTTAAAAACTGGAGGGGAAAATGATCAACAGAAGGGGCTGGTGATCAGTTATTAAGGCATTGCAGTAAGCACTGTAAAGTCCACGTGTGGTTGTGAGATGAAATAAAGAAATACAGCTCACAGAAGGACAGTGGTTTGGGTTGGAAGGGACCTTCAGGATCATCTAGTTCCAACCCCCCTGCCAGGGGCAGGGACACCTACTAGACCAGGTTTCTCAAAGCCCCATCCAACCTGGCCTTGAACACTGCCGCATATTTTTTTCTAGTATTCATCTATCATGCATTCAGTCACATGCTGTATTTGCTATGGCAGCATTTGATGAGAAGATTGGGCTGCAGAAAAAGAAGCTGCAAACTTCATAACAGAATACCTTGAAGCACACGAACAAGTAAAATGGATGAATTTATAGAGAACTAGATTTGTATATTTTCCTCCTTGTTACAGTCTGATGCTCATATTGATTGTCATATGTTTCTGTAATACTGCCCAGTCTTTTCTGGAACCCATCTAACTGTACAAATCTTTCCAGGGTGAACATGAGACTGTTTTAATTGCATCAGGTGGCTTTGTTCTTAGGCTTTCAAAATGGCATAATTATCTGTGTATCAATTAGTTTTTGGTGAGGTTTTCTTTAGTGTTCTCTTGAAATTGTTATTTGCTGTAATGCAGTCAAATTTGTATGTGGAGTAACAATTTCTTTATGCGTATCACATTCCTTAATCTCCTTTGCAGTCTCTTCTTCAGTGTTTTGCTCTCAGTTGTTTAAATATAATTGAATGTATTCCAATAACTTGTCTATTTCCTATGCATTTATAATACTTTAAAAGTTTCTGTTGCAAAGACCAGTGAAACTTGAAGCTTTAATGTGCCAGCCTCACTATTTTCCTGAATGCCTATTTGAAATTCTAGTCCACACTTCATCTATGAAAGTACAAGCTTCTGATAAATCACAGAAATACTGCAGGAGTCAGTTTGAAAACTTCGTGAAGAGAGGCAGAAAGAAGAAATTGTTCAAGGTGGCAGGATATTGAAAAGACTTGATACACGAAAAGAAAAAAGAAAAGACCAAAGTGACAGTGAAACAGAAAAGACCAAAATGATAGTGAAAAAGAGCAGAATGTACTTGTAGGTAAAAATAGTGAAAAATAGGTAAATTAGCACCATGAGCCAGAGTATAGTTGTTTTTTTTTTTTTTTTTTGTTTTTTTTTTTTTTTTTTTAACTATCTCTGACTTTGCTTTATTGCTGTTTTGAAACTTTTTCTCATTAAGAATACATTGTTTAGTAAGTTATAGTCAGACCTTGGTACCTCAGTAGAGGTCTTTCTAATCTAAAGGGAAATATGCCCTTCATTTCTGTAAAACACACTTAAATTTTCCCCTGTCCTTAGAAGTAATTTTCTATTTCACCGAGGTAGTACAGAGCTTTTTTGTTCTAGTCAATTAGAAAATTACTTCTTGGTGCAGTTGCACTTAAAATCCTAATTCAGAGCGTAAGTGCTCTTACGGATGCTTCCCTGCTCGGACAAAGCGTACCAGGAAGAGCTCAAAAACTTGCTGGCCATAGAGTCAGGATGCTTTATTCTTTTCATAAGGCATTGAATTATTATTTAAATGAAAGAGTTCAAATATTTAGAATTTCTGTAATTCGCTTTTGCCTATATAAAAGATATACACACACACCCCCCCACACACTCTTTTGGGTAAGTCTTTGTATTCAAGTGGGGAACATCTTTTCATTCCTTGCCCTTTTTGTCTTGGCTTTCAGTGATTTTAAGCATACAAACAAAACCAGCATATGCTGAGGAACAGCTCCAAGGTTGCTTATGTCAGATTAGTGCTGTGCATTGTTTTGTGCTCCCTCAGAGAGCAGCTTGACTTCCAAATGTTGGTCAAATCATCATTTTGGCATTTGAAAAGCCACTGACATTAAGGCTCATGTGGACTTTGGAGTAGGAAATGAGATTTGTAACAGAAATTACTTGCAAGCTTATGAAAGTTGCTTTGGAAGAGGCAATCTACTGACAGTTGTCTCCATCATGTATTTAGAATAGAACATTTCTGCCTAGCAAATTGAAGTGTAACAATTTCCGGTAGCCAAAAGAAGTTCCAGCTAGAAGATGCTTTTTTATGTTGACAGTTGTTGGTGACTGCAGCAACTTTCTGAGATTGCAGGGTTGTTTTTTTTGTTTTATAGAAGCATGCTGCTGTGAGGAGAGGAATTGTGTGGCCTGTATTTTAAAAGAACTGAGGCTGGATGATCACAGGACTTTTTCCTTTTACTTTTCATTCTCTGTTACTTGATGCTTCACAAATTATTTTCTGTTTGAAATGTATTTCCCTCAGATCTCTAACCGGAGCCAGCTGATTTCAGAACTGCCCTCTTGATCAGGCTGTGTCTGTTTAATGCTGTTGTCCCTTGTTAGCTTTTGGTACTAGCTGAAGTTTATATTTTGCTATTGGTTTCTATTTAATTTGTATCTTGTGTATATGTTTTCTTTATGTGAGGCTTCTGTTCATTTTGTTGCATATTAACTTATAGCTTTACCTGTAGTGAGTAGTGATTGAAAAATGAAATATTTTATCAGTATTTTGAGAATCCAGACTTACAATACCAAAAGTTTACAGAGCTTGCTGCCCATGACGTTATAGAAGTTGTCTGGTCTTTCTTTTGCTTTGCTGACTGTTTTAAATACAAGTTACTAAATGCTGTTTGGAAAAAACCCATAAAAGTGACTTCTTGAAGTTATGTAAGTGTAATACGATTTCCTGATGATTGCCTTGTCATTCTTCAGTGTAATCTTTAAAATAAAAAAAGCCCAACAAAACAACTAACATACTCTTATGTAGTGACTTGGCCATTTCATAAGCTACTGGGAAAATTCTTTAGCTTAGAAAGTCACCAAGCAAGAACTATTGAATCCATATTTCCAGTAATTCAGAGATATTTTGTAACTTAAGACAGTGGCAAGAATGCATCTCTCCTTTTAATTGAAGATTTTTCAGTTGTTTCCAATTGATTCAGTGGTTTTCAATTGTGAGGCATTTGTATTTAGCTGACTAGCTCAGATGTTTTTCCTGGTTTGCACAATTGCCCTCTGGCAAATGAAACTGATAATAAGAAAGAGGAAAAAGTAGATAGAGAAATGTTTCAGCACCGTTCTGCTTGCTCAGTGTGTTCTGTGGAAGAGATAAATTGTGCTTGTATGATTTCAGAGATTTTTAACATGGCTGTTCATACTATTCCCTTGCAACAAAAGTGAATGGGTTTATAAACTGCCATTGGTTATCACTTGTTGGTTATCCTTGCTGTTGGGTTTGAAATGAGATTGCCCTGGCACGGAAACCTTTGATGTTGGGAAGGTCAAATAACAGCTTCTTCACTTTCTGTCCTTGATGTGGGGAATCAGCTTTACTAGCATTGGAATCTAAATGTGTCAGATGAATTCCTTAAGCCTACTGTGAGTTGCCTGTGTTTTATCCTGCTTTTCACAGTACAACATAATGTTGTGCAGTGCTACTGTTTTTCTACTTTTAGTTCCACACGTGTTTCTTTGTAAAAAATAATAAAAAAAAAGACTTCCAGGCTAAGTACAAAGAGTTGTCCTTTAGATCATTCTCATCTGTGTTAAGAACTGTTTGATATTTCAGTTGTAGGACTCTGTTTCCCAACAAAAGTCATGTGACATCAGCAGTGAGGTGCAATAAGAGCTCTCTTAGGATTACTTTAAATAGAATGGAAGACTTTGGGCCTATAAGGTTGTGTGGCCCTGAATGTGATTTTTATTTGATATATGAGCTGTGACATAGCTATTGCATGACTGAGATGTGCCTGTAAGCGATGTAGTGTACAGATGGGGTTTCTCTGAAACAAAGCCAGCGACTAAATCTGAATGTGCTCATTTAAAGGGTAAAGAATACTTCATAAAACATATGGAAACATTTCTATGTTTTTTCATTAAATAGGTTTCTTACTTCTTGCACATTTTTTATGATTGTTCATGCTAATATGTCATTTGCCTGACTCAAGACTGCTTGTGCATCTGTTTGGTTTAGTGGCATTTGCATGATGATATGAATATTTTATTTATAAACACACTGAATATGCTTTTTTATTTCATTATTTCAGAACTTTTCAGGGGTGAAATACTCCTTTTCACGGAACTGTTGGAAAAACCCTCACCATTATGTATTGCAAAATATATGATTTAGGAAGAATATTGAATGATAGTAATAGGGCAGTTGCAAAGTATGATTTGAATTACATGGTTAATGAGATCCACTGAAGTAAAATCCAGGATTATGTCTATTTGAACAAGAATTTTAGGCCAAATTTATACAGAGAGTATCTCTTCAAAAGTACGGATGCTGAAAATGTGCAGGGATCATAGCAGCCCACAACTCAACAGGGACTTTGTGTCATGCTATGTCAACAGAAGAATTGAGAATCCAAAGCATCTGAGCTTCTTCTGAGCATATGTGATCTGTAATTACTTACAGGGACCCTGTTGAAAAAATACGTGTTATTGATTTTTGTCATTTAATTGGAAAAAAAAAAAATCCAAAATTTCTGAGCACTAATTTGTAATATTTTTCTAGTTAATTTATTTGTGGGGGATGCGAGGTGGAAACTGCAACTCCTGAGTTTGTCAGTCTTGCCCACGCATCTGTCTCTTCAATTCCCTGATTCCAGATCCTTAGCTGGACTTCAAGTGCTTTAATTTCAAAGCATCCTTTACTTATATGTGTATAGTATCTTCTGGATGTAATTTTTTTTTTATTTACTATGATGGCAAATCCATAATGGTTCTTAACAATTAAATGTTAATATAGCGGTGGCATTCGTAGCTGCTCTTCAGAATCACTAGTTCAGAATCACTAGAAGCACAACAGAGCCCTGATGCTTGACAGTAGCTCAGGGCAAATACTTTTTACCTTTGTAAGGAAAGATATTAAGTACATTCTCCAGAAACAAAGCATTAGTTTGTGTTCTTTCATGGTCATTATCATCTTTCATTTACAATGGATTCAGAGTTCTTCTTTGTCCCCCTTCAGCCACATGGTTACAGTGTGTTTGAGCCAGGTTTTTTTAAACTATTTTTTTCAGTCTAGTCATCCTCCTAATGGAAGGCTTTAAGGGTTCAAGGAATAAACACCTAAAACCTGGATCTGGCTCTAACAAAGGTACAGTCTTTTTGAAACCTTTGGCACCTGTTTTTTCTCATATACACTATTGTTTTGGTGCCAGATTTTGATTGTGGGCATTAAGAGGGTTTTAAAACTTCTCCTGTACTGTCTTACAAAGGATGTGATTTCCTATTAGTTTTAGCTGATGCAGGATCATACTGTTGTGTAAGGAGGTGGTCCTGCCTTGCACTCCTCACAGCAGTTTTCCCACACCTTCTAATGATCAGGCAGATATGTGAGCAGTTAGTTCAGGTTTTGTAGATCTAGCTGGAAATTTCTCTTTCTGAAGAGGGGTTATTTTTCAGTCAATTTAGCCATTTATCTGGCTTATAATGTGCCCACATGGGAACTAGAGACAACTCAAGGCAGAGGGAGTGATGGCATTGCCCCTAGAGAGATACCTTAGAGCTGAGTGAATGTGTAAGCTGGTCTTGGTATCATGCTCCTCAGTAATCTCAAGCTCTTGTTTTAAGGCATCAGTTTATTTTCTTTTACTTTCTAAAAGATGCATAATCTTACAGGTCAAGATTGTTTACATTCTTTGTGTGTTTAAAATAATTACTAATACCCACTTGTTTGTACTGGACTAATGTAAATTGCGTAGGATTCTTTGTGCCTTGTCTGCTACTGCTGAAGTCCATACTGCATCAGTCACAAGGATGTCAGAGTTGATGAAATTCTACATTCTGCTATGCTGTAACGTACTTGTAGCATTGTGCCAAAAATACTTTGGGCATTAGTCTTGAGAGGTAAACCAGCTGAAATTTCTTTTGATATCCCTTCATTGAAAACTCACAAAGCACGTATCTGTAGTCAGCATGTAGGTAGGACTTAGTCCTCAGTTTTGAAGTGGCTAGTAACTTTCTGTAAAGATAAGTGTTTTCTTTTATATGCTACTACTCTCTGGTGATCATTTTAGAAGTTGTCACAACTTAGCCAATCTCATGTGGTGGGATTTCTGCAGATAAAAAAAAAAAATCAACTCTTTTTTTTTTTTTGCCAGGCCTTAAAGAGGAGGAGATAAAAGGTCAACACTGAAAGGTTGTCATCTTATCTAGGAGATGTAAAAGGAGAAATTTACAGTAGGAGTCAAAAGAAAAGAGATTTTTGATTATGGGAAGGTGCATATGTAGACTGTGTTTGCAATGGGATCTTACAATTGTAAAGAGTTGTAAAGCAAGCCTCTGTACCGTTGCATGAGTATGATGTGCAAGGAAAGCTACTATTTGTATCCAGAACCATTCTAAGCATTTATATTATCCGCAGTATAAAAGCAATAAAAGTATAAAAGCTCTTTGTAAGAGCTGCCACACCTGGCCTGTAGATAATTCTTAGTTAACAAGAAAAGTCCTTCTTCTGTGGTATTATTGGAACAAATACAAATTTATTCTGTTTATGGTCTGGTGTTTTTTGAGGGTTTGGGTTGGGTTTTTTTATTTTTTTTTTTTTTTTTGAGGCTGGTGGTGGGGTTATTTAGTTTGCGCTGTGTTCTATGCAAATAGGTAACATACAGTCGCCTTGAAGCCTCTCAGTCACTTATCTTTTCTTCTAATTAAATGATTGATTTCAGTGTTTTGCTTTATTTGCTATCTGATGAAAATTCTCTGTACATCAGGCTGCATGGCTGTATTCTGTGGTGTTTCTTACTAAAATAAGTAAATACATTACCTCATCTCTTAATCAGCCAGCTATGCCACTGATGACCCCGTAGTTATGGTATAATACTGCTGCTGTTGAAGCTCAGCCAGACTCTAGGGACCTCTCTGTAATACGCTGCTGTAGGCAATTCGTAGGGTGTAGAGCCAAATACCTTTTCCCTTGGTTTCATTTCCACTTTCATTTCCTTTGGGATTTTTATTTCCTAAGGAAAGTTGCCCTCAGTTGCTTGAATACATAAATGGCCTACCTGTTTAGTGATTATTGGGTGCAGTTGGACCATGAGTAAGTCTTTGTCTTCATTTTCATCTTTGTTTTTTTTTTTTTTTTTTAACATTCCCCTTGAATATGTCATGTGTTTGTATAGGTGGTGTATTTTTTCTACTAGCAAAGTAACTCAGCAGCATCAGAGATGAGATTTCTTTAGGTGGTTCGTCTCACAGATGAGATTTCTTCTAAGATGCATAGCATTACTTTCTTTGGTTTTCAAAATTCTGCTGCAATTGATGGACTTCTGCAAAACATTAGGGAATGTAACAGAATTGTCAGCTTATGTGTGGCAGAAAAGTAGAGTAATGAGTTGCAAAACTGCTGTGCTCCCTACTTAAAAAAAATGTAACAAGTGCATTATCTGAAAGGAAGTTGTTGGACTAATTCTAAATAAGCAGTTTTGTAAAGTTGCCAGCAGTTTCTAGCTCCATTTTTAACATATGTCTTCTGGAAAAACAAAATTTGATCAGTGAGATTATTGTTAATCTTTCTTATTAAAACATCTGGATATTTTTTGTCTCACCCTACAGTAATGGCATAGTTAGCAGAGAAAATTGAAAAAAGCAAAACCCCAAAACCCAAAACAAAGGCCAAACAGAGCACCTTAGGAAAATTCCTTATACAAGAAATGAGATGTCTGTCTTATTTTCTTTCTTGTGTTTTACACCCTACGTATATGTTTGTCTGTATCAGTACTATCATCTTCTATAAAAGGCATTTAAGCCTTAAGTATTAGGGTGGTATTTCTATTTCAGCTTTGTCACCAGTATTAGAAATATTTACTATTTTATTTTATTTGGGTCAGTGTTGTGGGGCAAATTGACTTTCATAAATCATGTTAACACCATCCTCTCTTTCCTCTGTTTCCTGTTGTAAATAATTTATGGTTTTTGTATGATGTATTTTTAATGTATTGTCTCCCGCTGCAGTGAAATACTTCGGGTTAGCAAGATAGCAACCCTTATCTTTCTACTTGTGAATGTATTGACAAATGTATAGTTTCCCATGATAGGCTGAAACCTATTGAAAGTTTGTGGGTTTAACATCAGTTGCCGTTTCATGTAGCTGGTCTACAGATTGCTTCTGTCTACTCTGTGAAAAGGTTATTAGTGAACTGTTTCCTTTGGGAATTAATTTGAAATGTATGTCTTGATTATTAATTATGCATTCTGGTCAGTGTGTTGAAAAAATTTTGTTCCTGTATTTATTGACATTGTCTGAAGTCTTGAAACTACACTCTGATGTGTTGTGTAACCACTACAAGAAGTAGCTAGCACATTGTACATAGAGAAGCTTGACATTAGGATATTTTATTTATTCTGTCATATAGCTTAGCTTATCCCTTGCTCCTCCACATCTATACATGTTCTTCAAAGCATGGATGTAACTTGAAAAGTTTCGTTATTGTAGTTTATTATCCATTTGCTGAGTAGGGGCTTTATAGCACTGTGAAATTAATTTCTGTTCCCATGTGTGAAACTTCTGTATTTGTTGTAGTAGCGTAAGGAGAAGTCCTGAAAGACAATGCAAGTTAAAGCTTAATTTAACATATCTTGTAGTGTGATCTTCAGGGAGAATGTCACATAGGTCTGCTTGCCTCTTACTAATTCTTTAATGACTTTTCACAAGATACCCTGTTTATCCAGAAAAAAAATGATCAAGTTCTTCACAGTGAAGGGCATAATAGTTGAGCTAAATTTGCCATGGTGAAAAGAATCATGGGTTTGCTCTGGAAATAATAATTATAAATGAGCAACAATACTGCTGCTGTAGACTCTATTTTTAGTTTTGTTCCATAAGCAATTGCCCTCTAAGTTGAAGTTAACATGAGAATTGAATATGAATAACCCAGATACAGACTGTATCTGGAGCAGTTCGGTTCTCTTCAAAAGTCAGCCTAAAGAAAAGCAATATTCACAGCAATTCCTAACAGCGTTCTTGCATGGACCCCTTAGCTCTGACTTCTGCAATGCTAGCAAGATATGGATTCAAGATATGTGTATACAGTAAATGTAGGTTTAAATTTTTGTGTCGAAAGAATCTGGTAAGAAGAAATGTTTTCTGATGTGTGTGTGTATGTTTCTTTCTTGAAAGTGACTGGAGACTATTGAGATCAAAGTCTGTCAGCAGGAGTAGTTAATGTGAGGTATGTGGAAATGCATGGTAAAGAAGTTTCCATGTTGATTTTTATTTTATTATGTTTTTAGGTTCGGTATATGTTTCTTTTCAGAGGACTTATGGCTTATGTTGTTAGAATACAGTATTCTAGACATGAATGCCATCTTTCCACAACTTCAGTGTATGTTTGTGCCTGTAGGACAAAAATAAGGCAAATGAAATAATAAACATCTTTCCAGTTGTTTATTATGTTCCAGTTTTTCTGCATTATGAGAGGAGGAGGTCTTTTCTGAGTGTGACATGCTAAATATTGAATTAATTTCGAAAGGAATGTCTGCTTTTCATTTTTAAGACGGTACTGTATTTAATGCATTCTAGACATGTGAAAATGATTATGGAAATGAGGGTATGTGATCTGAGCTTCACTGCCACTTTGGTGTGCACTGTAACTTGTGTTAAAGACCATGTTATTCAACACTTCTGCTAATAAGGGCAGTTTTCTGTTAAGCACAATAATTGTCTAATTTTATTTTTCTTCAGGAGACTTAATATACCCAGAAGTTATAGTCTCAATATTGAAAGTTGTACTGAGAACACCACTGTTGACTTTTTCATGTTTTTATCTGGAAAGTGGTTTGTCTGAAATTATGTTCTGTTACAATTGTAGGGTCCTGTATCTTCATATTTCCCTCTTTCTCCCCCTCACCCCTCAAAAAAAAGAAGTTCCAATGTTTATATCAGTGTTTTTCCAAATATTATGTAAAATGTTTCTAAGCAGCAAACAGAAGACAGCAGCTCTTCTGATTTGGGGTACTAGAAGGGCTGTTGCCATTTGCCTTTCCTGTTACAGATTGATTTTGACGCTATTTCATGACTAATCCCTCACATATGAATCTTCTCACTCTGCTGATGACTGTAACTAGCAAAGTTGCGGTTTGATAGTCCCTGGGGAAGAATAGTAGCGTCTTCTTACAGTGAAGCTATGTAAAAATGACCTGAACTATTGACCATCCCTCAGTTTACTGGTAACTGATTATGCTAATTGGAAAAGTTTATTAATTAACATAGCTTAGTCATAGATTAACTTGTTACAATACAGGGAGTGAAGAACTTAATTTGGAAAACTTGAAGAACTTATGAGAATTGAGTTCTTAACTTGGGACAGCAACAGGTTGGACTCCTAGAAAGAAATTAATTCTCACCTGTAAGTTCTCTGTCAAATTCTGAGAGGAAACCCCCCTGTGTTTTCACAGATCTATTGATTTACATAGAAGAATATACAATGTATTGTTATATAATGGAGACATTTAGTCCTCTTTAAGAATTTAACTTAGCTAGGCTTTAACCACAGATCTATAATTAGTATTTAAATACTTAAAAATGCTAAAGAAGCAAATGGGTTTTGAAAATTATTTATCTGTTTTGTTCTTCAAGACTTCAAAAGAGTAGAGGAAAAATAGTTTTATTTTGGTAAATAAGCTTCTTCATTGTTTTGTTGAATAACTTGTACGTGAGGACTACAGTTAAAGCTTTAAAAATCTACTGCATCAAAATATATGCCAGGTGAATTTTTTCTGTCAAACTGTGTAAAGAAAGCGTTACATTAAGTCCAGATTTCATGAGCATATTATGGAAGGAAACTACTTATCAATGAGCATCTTATGCAAGTAGGTAGTATGCAAATACATTATCCTGTTTTCCTCACTGTAATCTTTTCCTTGGATCTTTTGAATAAGGAACATAAAGTTAGAATTTTGTTTTATGTGGAAACAGAAAAGAACATGCAATTTATTTATTGAGTTATTTGCCTTAAATAGTATTATAAAATACAAACCAGTGGTAGTTGCTTACTGATTTAATTACCAGTAGATGTAAGAGATACAATTTACTACAGAAAAAAGTGAAATCTCAAAGACAAGGCAGTTGTGTAGTTTCCAAGCAAGTAACACAGGACACATTTTTAAAAACCCATAAGAAATTGTTTAATGTCATTAACTGTGGTCTAATATGTTGTATATCCTACTCTTGGTAAACCACAGCAGCATTTACTGGGTATTGCTTCAAAGCACTACTGTTTTTCATCCCTTTTCATTGGCCAAATGTGTCATAAGAGCATTAACTGAAATCTGGAAAACAGTTCTCATGGATTTTGCTTTAATGATAAATCTAGCATATAGTGCACTTGCTGATATAATCAAGTGAATGGAATTTCCAAAATCTTGGCTTAATGTCTTTTAAGTATGAAGCAATAATGTTTTTATGAAGTAGCTTTTAAATGGTATTTGTTGAAGTGGAGAGCAGCTGGATTAGAAGGGCCTGTTTCTAACTGCAATCAGCAATGATCATAGTATCATATTACAGTCACCCTATAAAATAGCTTGTATTTTAAGAAAAATGGGAAAAAAGTGGAGGTAGAAATGGAGAGAGAAGTAAACATGGTTTGTGTGATGCCCAAAGGGTCTGGGATTGGTTACAGTTTGATAATGTTGCTTCAGCTGTTTGGGTGACAGTGTAGTTCTCAATATAGGAAGTTCAATTTAGGTTTTATCAGGTTTTTAAAATGTTGTGGAGATGCAGTCAATATGCATTTCTCAAGCATTTTAAGATGTTAGGTGGCATTTTAATTTTTATGTTTACCAGGTTAAGGTATAACTGGAATAAAGACTAAAATTACAGAATGTGTTGCAGTTTTCCCCTCCATTTCTCTACTATGAAATCTTTTTACTACTTTTGTGTTTATATCCATTTGTATAGATGGACTGTATCTCTGCATATCCCACCTCTATCATAACCCTTTATCAGTTGAATAAGCTCTTTGAACAGGGACAAAATTTTCTTTGGTTTCTTACAGAACATCAGCAGTAGTATTGATGGTGTGTTCTAAAATTTAAAAGTCACTGCTGAGACTCAAAATTTAATTTAGGAAACCACTGCACCCTTCCAGTAATTGTTTATGAATTCTCTTCTTTAATGCGTTGTATCAATGGATGAACTTAACAGCGAGCCATTTTTTTTGTTTCAGCAAGAGGTTGTAGCTTTCCAGCAGTAGGCAAGATGTATATACCTTGCAAAATTCTCAAGGTTTCTGGCCTACATTGGGCAGGAATGTCTTAAGTATTTTAAGTAATTATCTTAATACAAATTAGCCTAAGTAATTTTCAAGCCATGAAATCTTTGTATTCGTCAGTACTCTTTTTCATCAGTATTCTTGAGTACTTCTCAAGTAGGGGTCTTGTATGCTCTTTTATTAATCTGATAAAAAGAATTTAATGCTATCTGCAGCAGATTTGATTTATTCTAGAAGGGTTTGATACAGTCTTGGGCAGGAACTGATTAAGATACATAGAATATAACTGTGCCTAAAATCCCAGCCAGCTAAGGTGGACAAATTGTCAAGTTCGATTTTTAAATTAAAAGAAAACAAAAGTGTAAAGACTTGATTGTGGAGAAATTCTAAATACTGTTTGATTTGTCTAGGCAAGAAAAAAATGCACTCATCCGTGCCATTTAGCTGTACAGATATATATCCTTCATCATTAGAGTAAAAACCGCAGTTCCCTATCAGTTATCTCAAGTGTTTTTTTTTCCTCCCTGGAAAGGACCTTTTATTGAAAGTACTTCACTTGCCTGAGCTCTCTAGACATAGAAGACGGTCTATGGCTTGATTTAGTTGTACTGGAATGTGGTTACATGGAAAAGAGTAATTCCATGGTTAAAGCTTTATGCATGCCTTCTTTTGCAGGCTGTAGATCCAAGATGGGTACAAAATATGTATCCCTGAAATTACAGATCTTTCTGTTTTGATACGGAAAGATAGATTTGGTAGCATAAAAGGAATAATTAACTGTGCCATTTCCATTTTCACTGTAGTCTAAATATCCTTTTTTTTTTTTTTTGTTTTGAAGTGTTTCTTTACAATTTTGTTAAGCCATGTTTTAGTGGCTCTAATATTGAGTATGTCTGAGTATTGTTTATCTCTGTCTTTGGTGCCATGTGTGCCTTTTTAGCATTTACTACAACCTGTTGGGCTTCAAAGAACAGCTACCTTTATGTCACAAGATGAATCTTTATGTGATTGTTAGTTATCTATCAGTAATTCTAATCATTAGATCTTACTCTACTGTAATATTAACACAGCCCTCATGTACACTACTGAGACACCAATAGTGATATTTCTGATGGATGACAAATACATGGTCATGAAATATCCTTAGATCATGTTTAAGAAAGTGACCTTTAGGAATCCCTTCTTTCTTGGAATCATGCAATTATCTTAATGAAGAAAGGCAGTTGGGATGGATTCCTGCTCACAGTGTTCCCAGGTGCTGCCAAATACTGCAGTACACAAGGAAAAATGTGGTAATATTCTCAGTGCCAGTCAATGTCCACCCTAGTGATGTGTTGAAATGACATCTTCCTCTCAGCATGTGAAAACTGAAAGAGCTATTATGAATATGTGAATATAGGGTCTTCAGAGAAGAAAGCTATGGATAAGATCTGGTAAATTATTGTGATTCTAAACAAACACCATCGAGAAGCAAATACATGTGCTTGCATGGTATTTTAACTCAAAGTTTAATGGATGAAATGTATGTAGGATTTTTCCTGATAGTGTTCATAGTTTCTTATCTTTTCTGAGACAACTTTTAAATTTAAAAATACATACCATACACTAACAATCTGGATAAATAGGTAGCAAATTGTTTTAAAGGTTTTATTTATTTTCTCATTGATTTATTTCATAGTTGCCTTTGACATATGAAGTCTCTTAAAGGAAACTTGCATAAAATTAGGCTTACTGCTTTTTCTGGTTGATCAAAATACTTTTAACATCTGTATGACCGCCATGAAATTCTGCGGATGCTGGTGTCTTCCAAACAGTTCTGAGAAAGAGTAACTTTTGTTGTGTTTGCAAGCAAGCAAGCTAGTTATAGCAAAGTGTTTATCCTGCACTTTTTTATCAAGTGTTTTTAGGAGTTCACCTGTGATCTAAGCAGTTAGAGCAAAAAACATAGAGATAGAAAAATGCTATGTAATTGTAGTAAATGTGACAAAGTATAATATATAGCTAATAAGAAACTTTATGATATACTAACTATAATTGATTCCAGTGATTTGTCTGTTAAAGCCAATGCAAATAACGGTAACATCTGTCAAAAACCAACCACTAGCATGAAAACCTTTTAACATTTTGCACTTAATAAACTATTTTATACATAAACTACCTTATTGTTTATATTAAAAACTAAAAAATATTCAGTCTGTTCCAGCCATTCTAACAAAAACTTTAATAAGTAGACGTTGCATAAAAATGACACAATCCAGCAGTTATTTGGTAAGTCCAGCATAATCATAAATTTACCATCCACGCTTTTCCAAAAATACTAACCCATATTGTTCTCCCTGGACCTGTTGCAGGGATGACTAATCCAGCTGCTGAGGTCTCCCTTTATGTGTTTGATGGAACACTTGGCTTGCTAGACTACAGCTGTGTGTTTATGTGCAGTGCACACCTGCAGAGGCCTGACAAATAGCTGTAGTATGCAGAGTATACAAAATTACCCTGGCAGTGCTGCAAATAAGGAAGTTTCTGTTTTGAAGTCCATATGTGTGTGAGCTTGAGATGCCAGCTGGGGTATTTATGTTGCATTGCACAGATGTAAAACTGCCAACTGATTTTATACCAAATAAAGGCTAATCTTTTTATACATACTTGGTGTCAGAGTTATGAAGTGGTACGTAAGAATGTTCTCACGACTTAGCTCTTTTAAAATAAAAGCTGATGTTAAAAATGCTCTGACTCACAATATGCATAGAGGGTAAAGACAAAAATGTGCTTTATTTACTTAGATATCTGCTAAAGCACAGTATCTTAAGGGTTTTATTATTAGTGATGTATAGTTATTAGCTGCACATAATCAGGGCTTGATTTATTGTATGCATATACACTGTACTATATATTCTTTTTTCCAGGTCACTTCAGCTCCGTATTGAATCCAGTTTATGGGTTCTGAAAAGTGAAAGCCCAGTTTATATAGCTACTTAACTTGAAATCTTTGCTTTTGTGTTTTCAGATGTGTTTAAGCACAGTGATAACTTTTCATCAAATTTAATACATATTCTGAAAATTGTTAGTAGATTTTGTTTGTGAAGATACTTTTAAAAGTAATATTTGCCTTCCAATACTTGTTAAAATGAAAGCACTAATTTCATTTGCTAAAAATAACAAATAGCACAGATATGCCTTCATTGTTTGATCATTTCAGTCAGTACCTTGACTTTTAGTATGAACTAGTTGCAAAGAAAACAAGGTGAAATGAACAGTATTTTCATTGTTCACTTCATATACTTAAGTGCTGCATGCTTCATGCTTTTTAAAAGCATAAAAGGAAGACTTGAGGAAGAAGGGGTTAATGTGCAGATACAAAAGTGAACAGTTTCTGTGCTTCTAACTGCAGGTTTTGGAAGTTCCTTAAGCAGTTACATTTTTAGGCTTAAGATGCTTTCTCTTCAATTACTTTTTTTTTTATCATTATTACTGTTGGTTTTAATTTGTTGGGTTTTTTTTCTGGGCTAGTAAAACATTTGAAGATGTGTAGAATTCTGCTATGGCTTACTTGAAACTTACGGCTTACTTCTGCTATGGTATACTTGAAACACATTTATGGTAAATGTATAAGAATAAAGGAAATGGGAACAACATTGAAATATATCACTATAGAATGCGTCCCAAAGGATTTAGGAATTTATTTTGCCAAATGTAATTGTACAGCTTAGAAATGACTAGCCATCCCACACAGCTCCCCTGTCTGGTGGAGCTTTTTTAAACCAAAAGTATATCATGCTTACACGCATGTGCATGGACAGGCTTTCCCTGAGATAGCAGTCGTGAACTTTCTGAGCTTAAAATTAACATCTTCAGATATCCCCCAGAAGCTCAAATGTTATCCCGGTTTATAAGGTTCAGAAATAAACTTTCACGCTTACTGAATTTTAGAGCAGAAGTTCAGGTGTAGTTAGCTGAAGAGGTAATGATGTTCTGCAAGTGGAAGGAAGAGTTGAGCTAAATCCCCAGTATTTACATTAGCCATGTCTCCCTGTCTGACGTAATAGAGTGAGAGTGCCTGTGGGATGCTCAAACTACCATTAACTGCTGAGAACCAGTCTATATAGCAGAGGAGGCTGGGAAACAATACAAAATGCCTAATCTGAGTGAAAAATGGAAACACTTCAAAAGAAGTTACTTCTGCTAGATGTGTGTAGGAAGTCCCAATTGTTGTATCCTCTATTTAGGAAGTATATTTAAGTCCAAAAAAGCAGGATTCTACTGGTGTGTGAGGAAATATGTTGCAAAGATGGTTTAGTTATTTTGTGTCAGGGCCAGCTCTCTTATAGGATATCACTTCAAACAGATTGCCGCCACTGCAGGTTGCAAACGCGCAATTGAAGGCTTCTAGTTCTCAGCTCATGCACAGATGTCTTTCAATAAGTTTACCCAGTAATTTCTTCAAATTGCTCAGTTTATCAGCGGCACATGTCATCAATCCTGGAGTGGTTGCTCCAGTCAAACTACAGAATCCTTAGTTTACAGACACAGCTGCAAACAGGTGAACAGGCAGAAAGTAATTTGTGCAGCTTGGTGGCTGTCAGACAAAAGACAGACAATCTGTGTTTAAAACAGATTGCAGGCCTTGCATGAGCCAGACAAAAGGGATTTCTACAACTGCAAATAATTCTAAAGTTAACATATTTTCCTTTCTGCCATTAGGTGATTTGTTAAAATTGGAAACAATGAGCATTATAAATCTACACAGAAACTAGAGATAAGATGAAAGAGAAAAACAGATCGCTAAATAAGTTTACATCCTTCTGTTGAAAAGCATACAACTGGCATTCATATAGGCCTCCTTTTATGAACTAAGCCAAGCTATAATACTTATAAGGACATTCAGTACATATTTGAAATTACAGTAAGGATGTCTAATTGGCAAAAGAAACAGCATTGAAAAAAGACTAGTGTTCATAGTAATGCTCCTCTGTATTAAAAAGCTGACTTTTTTTTCTTCTTTTTTCTTCTTCTTTTCAAACTCTCCCTTTAGTATCATTCTAAGACACTGTGAAGATTTATCAGTATTTCATTTCAACTTTGAAGTCCTCTGTTCCTCAGATGTTTCTATAGTCAGTAGATTTATCCAGATTTACTGTACTAAGTATACTGGAGTTAAAATTTGTAACAAACAAGTTTGCTGTAGTGCTAACCTAATTACAATAAGTTATAAAACATGTACTTCTCCAATCACAGATATTACTTCTTCAAATGTGTGGCTGTAGAATATCTCTTCCTTCCACTTCTCATGGGGTCTGTAAACTTGCCTTGACCTCAAAACTTCTTCTGCAGCCTTCCATGAGGTACTAATCAAGCTAATGTTCATGGGGCTCGAACCGTTTCTTCCTGTTTAGTTCAGTAAGTACTTATGTGCAATAATACTGACAGGTAATTCTATGCTTAGTTTAAGTTGGCTTGGCAAATATATTTTCCATGTTATTTAAAACTTAACAACATAGAGATATGTGCGTGAAAGAAGATGCAAAGAGTGACTGTTTGAGGTGGCAGCTGGTTTTGTGAAGATATGATTCTGTGTGTAGAGGATAATCCAGTCTATTAAAGACACTGCTTGAGAGACATTGAAATTGATGGACTTTCTTAGTGTAGTATAGTAACAAGTATTGCAATGAATTCATGAACACAATTCTATGACTCATTAATCGTGCAAAAGTGTTTACAAAATTATTTAAATTGACCTGTCAAAATTCACTATTGTTTTTAAAATGGAAAACAGGAACTCACTTAAAAATAATATATTTTTCGTTACGTGGTCATGCCTAAATTACATACTCAAGTCCATTATGAATATTGTCATAATTGAGGAACACTACTGTTAGGCTATTGCAAGTATCTACTTTTGTCAAAATACGGTACTAAAGAATTCTGCTGGGGAACCTTATGTTTGACGGCGAGTAGAAGAATTCCTTAAGGTTCTCAGCTATAAGGAGCTGAGCATGTGCTTTTATAAGCTATACATACAGAAATATCCTTTTTCATGTTTTTTTTTTTGACAAAATGCTGCTTCTGAGATTAAATTGTGTTATTATTAATTTGGATTTAGATTTTCTTCTTTCTTATATGTTAATAGATGGTAAGATTTCTTAACCCTTCAAAAATTTATACTAATGGAGATTTTAGATACTTTGTCCAGGGAAGATAATATAGTATCTTTTTTTTTTTCATAATGCTGACAGTGTGTGTATTGGTTGTGCAGGGTATATGCTGTAGGTTGTAGCCTGACATTGTTACGGTGTTAGCATGTATGGGCTTCATGTAATCACTGTGAAGGTGAGATCATCATCTTTAAAGGATGGTTTTAATTTGCGTTGGTGAATCAAGTGGATACTGTGTTTAAGGAGGGGAAAAAAGTGTACTCATGCAGGTTGCTGTCTGCAGTCCAAATTGCTGATCAGAGAGTCTTTATACACATCGGTAATGTGCTGTGCAATATAAGCTGAAATATATTCCACAAGGGAGGAAAACGGAATAGGTTACATACGCTGTTCCTAAGTGCAATGAATATAAAACTCCATTACTCACTTTAAGCAGGTGCTTTTTATATGAGGCTTTAAAGAAATATAAAACTGCTGGTGAAATGATTGGTTTGTACAGACACGACTTAACTTCCAGTACTTTGACCAGATAAAGAGGCTAAAAATATTTCTACAAACATTTCTTTAATGATTTCAAGGATTAAAGGTTAATATCCTTCTAGTGTAAGAAACTGCCATTCCAGACACTAAATGTACTGTTTCTCTTGAAGTCCTCAGTAGTTCAATAGAATATTAAAAAAAAAACAACAAACAAATAATTTTTTTTGTTAAAATTAGAGCGTTGTGTTTTTAAGTTTATATCCTAAACACTGTATATTGAAATTGCTGGAAAGAGCACAGCACTATAAAAGAAATACAGTGAAATACAGAAAACTGGGATTAAGAATGATACTCCAGTTAGAAAATTTATCTTTGAAGAAAGTGAAATCTTTTCATCTATGCATGTGGAAAACTGTGTGAAGGGGTAGCTTCAAATCTTTTCTAGTCTTTAAAACGGCATGTATTGTCTGAGAAAGAAAATCGTGGGTAGGCTGTTCAAGATAATACTGGTTTACTGTATTTTAATTTTTCCATGTAATCTGTATCATGTTTTACTTGCCTACCTTGTCTGAATTAGTCTTCTTCCCATTTCCTACTCCTTTGCAGTCAGTATCCCCAGCAGCAACCTCTGCTGTCCATCTTTTAACCATGTGACTGCTGGCTTCGCCTCCCAACTGAAAGATGTTAGTGTTCTCTTTCGCTTCCCTCACCATCCTCAGCAACTCAGGAAATAAAACTGTTCATTATATCTTAGATATTCTTTCTTATTTTTGGTAATACTGTTACTGAACATATCTGCCCTTCTTTTGAATTTTTATAAACCTTTGCAGTTTCTTCTGAAGAGTGACTATGTCCATCCTCTAAAATCTTCAGTTTGTTGACCTTTTTACTTGTCCATAACTGTTCTGACCTAAATGCAGTTATCTCAAGTTGAGCTTGTGGGAGATTTCAGTCACTAGATATTCTGTTTGACAGGAAGCAGGTGATCAGGTGTTATGTGTGTTACAGGGAAGCTCACAACCATGTGGATGAGATCTAGCATTTCTTTTCTCCTTCGTAGTAGGTATGTTACATAGCACTATAAGGTTTGCATCTGCTCTGCTGAATGAAGCTTTTTAACTGCTAAGGAATACAAACTTGTAGGAAACCAGGCTTTATTAGTTTCATAGTTGCCAAATAATGTATTTAAATAGATGTGTCTTTGAAAAATGAGCTTCACGGTTGAAATGCAAGGTGATGAGATTGAAGACGACCTGTGGTTCCTCTAGGACTTTATTCTTTCATCCTACATTTTGCTGTCCTAGAAAGCTGTAGATGCCTGTTTTCTCTAGTTGCTACGCACCATTTTACTATAAGAGTTGTAAAATGCAGGTTTTTTTCCAGAGCCTAAGATGTATTGCAGCTTATGCTCAGCGTATTTGAAGATAAGGCATTTGAACTGGTACTGGATTGAATTTGAACTAGACTTAATAGAATCTCAGGACAGAAAATGCAGCTCATGTTTGTTGTGATTTTGTCACCATATATTAATGAGAAATAGTGTTTTAATGTACTTCATGTGTTGACTTTTTGCATAAGCTGTTGAACTTATCCTCAGATGCAGGAAAACTGCTATATTTGAAAGGGATAGAAGACTTCTACAACTAAGATGGAAGCAACCACTGTGAGTGCATGTCTCCAGCCAAAGGGTGTATTACTAGGGGTGGAAACTGTAAGTTTTTTCTTGTATCCATCTGTCTGTCTTTTTCAGGATCTTGTTTCAAACACTTAATGGTGAAAGTTTCTCGAGTTCTTATTTATCTGTATTGTGGAAGCATTCCACACATTCCTGCATGTCACTTCTAGCATTTGTCTTCTGACAATGTATAACAGAAGGATTGATAGGCCATGATTTTTGAGTTAGAAATTCAGATTCTGATTTTTTTTTCTATGTTTTCTTGGAAGACAAAAGTTATTTTAATGCATTAACTTGGGCTTGTAACATTTGTGTCAAATGATACTGCAGTATCCGAAATGCAGCTCTTGAATTATGCAGAAAGGAAAATCAGTCCTTTTCTTCTTTATGAACCTCTGTTTACAAGAGCAGGAACAGTGCCACTAAAGCCACTCTAATCCTGTGTCCTGACCAATATCATGTTGTCAGATCTAAAATAATAGCTTCAATTAGGAATGCTTATAATTGGGAATGCCTAAATAGCCTGAGTGTTAGCAATAATAAGTTGCCCAAACCTACAATTTTCACAGTAAGGTTTTAGAGATATTTGCAAAAAACTATTTTAAGATGGAAGGTGGTATTCCTTCTCTGAATGTTGGCTACTCAGATCAAAAAGAGCAGTAGTCAGACTATGCATGGGTTGTGTTTCTGTACCCTGCCCTGAGAATGGTTAAGGATGGTCCTTGTCCTTTTGATAGGTTGTGGTAGGAGGTCCATCAGTGTTTGCTGGCTGGCTTTGGTATGGTGGGAAAAGGGAGTTTTGAACCATTTCCCAGCTCTTGTATTTTCAGAAAAGTTGTTCTGGCCTTGTTGCGGCTATTTTTTTTGTGTTTTGTGTGTTTTTTGTTTGTTTGATGTGTCTGTGTCCTGTTTTCCTCCTCCTTCTCCCCCCTTTCCGTTTGAAGCAATATTTTAGGAAAATCAAGAAGTTTGTGGATTGAGATAGATGAGACCTGTATGAAGGCCATTGTGTGGAGGCTCAAAATGGGAGTGTAACATCAGGGACTTGCCTACTCCCTGTGGGTGAAATGTTATTTAGCAAGCTGGGAACTTTTTTTACAATATGTAAATCTCCATTACTAAATGGTGGTGCTGTATCTGGTTTAGTGTTTTGGAAATAGAGAAGCCTTAATTACTTTACAGGCAGGTTAAGGATTAAAGTGGTTAGTTACAGAGATTTTAATACTGATCTCCAAGGTGGAGACCAATGTATAACTGTCTGTGTGCTTGGCTGTGAAATCTGCCAGCGAAAATACATGTAGTACGAGTACATGAAGAGATTCATTTTTGTGTTGTGCATGTGTGTACATCTGGGTTTTGCAGCTTATGTTCTGATGAAGAGAATGGTAGATACATTGATAAATATTTTGTCATTGTTGCATATTTCAGTTTGTCAATAACTGTTTGCACCCTTCTATTCACTTATTTTTCTTTGAGTGTCGTGTTTGAAGAGAAAATGGAAGCAAGAGCTCTGTTTTGGGACAGGTTTCTTTTAGGTATGGAACTGTGGCACAAGAAGCTCAAGACAGAAGAAAATTGATCTAGCTCACCATACATTAGAGGCAAGACAAGCCTACCACAATCCTGTTGTTGCCCTCGAGTCTTGGAAGTGGGTGGGGGTGAAACAAGAATTGCTTAGAATGGAGGAATGTAGACTGAAAACTTGATTGACACAGGTATAAGAAAATAAATAATTATGCTAATCAGAATAGCAATAGTAATGCTAAATAAAGTTGAGTTATTAAAAAAAAAATAAAATAGACCCGTCTCTTGACACCTCCCTGAAATTATCTGCTTGAATTACTGTTTTGAAGAAGAAAGAAAATAGTAGCCTGTGTATGTCTGTGTGAGGGCTGCAAAATGTGGTCTGCGGACTATGGTGACAGATGAAATGTGGAATTGTGAAGACAATTAGATATTTGGGGAACTTCATCACAAAGATTTAGTTTTACTACAGAAAACTGAGAAAGTATTTATAAATTTATAACCTGGCTTCTACATTATAGAATCTAGCTCTCTTTAGTTCTGTTTTTCTGATTTAAAAAACCTGAAGCAACAAAACCTCACAAAATCAAAGGAAGAAAAAAACCCCTAAGTGTTTTCTCTTTAGGTGTTGTGTGTCAGAAAGCACAGAAAGTGAAAGAGATGTTGAAGTTCCTATGCGGCTGCTGTTTTACTGCAACAAAGAATGCAAAAGGTCATGTTTCCTGATACTTTGAACATGAAAAGTAAGACTGATGCCAGTTAGATTCTGGTCTTTGTGGCTTCTGTTATGTTCGTACTGCATGGAGGAAGGAATGAAGTTTGGTTGGCTTTAGCTTCAAGTTCCTCAGAAGTCCTAGCTCTGTAACAAAGTTCAGTACAGACTTTTAGAAATTCTCACTGAGGGCACTGCTTAAGCAGGGACTGAATACAAATGAATATCTCTCATGAAGGAAATCAGGTTTCTCTTATACTTTAATTTGATCACTAGTTTTTCTGTTAGATATATAAAACTTAAATATATGTTTCTGTGAAAATAATTGGATATTTTTTCTTGATTCCAGTAAGACATAGGCCTTGATGTTATTTCATTTGGTTAATAGCTCCTTGCTTATTCATGGATTCATCTTTTTACTGAGTTTGAAATAATTTTGACATGTATGAGACAGTCTTTTACTATATTGTATTGCCAAACTATAGTTTATTGCTACTTAATGCTTTAAATATTGAAAATTTTCCTTCTCAGACCATAACCTAAATATAGATAGAATTCATGTGGAGCTGCTTCTAGAAGTTTTAGTCATGCCTTATTAATTTCCTATTTCATATTTTGCAGTTCTTTCTTCTATGATCTTTCTGAATAATTATTTATTGTATTTCAGGGATTTGGCATCACACAGTCCTGACTTGTCCTCAGAATCAGTAACATACCTCTGAATTAGAATTACTTCTGAGTTAGAATTAAACTTGGCTAGGGATGTGAAAGATAACAGGAAGGGATTCCATAGGTACGTAGTGAATAAAAGACAGACTGGGGACAACGTGGGCCCTCTCCGGAAGCTATCAGAACTGGCTACCCTGGATTTGGAGAAAGCTGAGGTTCTTAATGACTTCTTTGCCTCAGTCTTCACTGGCAAATACTCTGACCACACCACCCAAGTCTTGGTAGGCAGACGCAGGGACTGTGAGAATGAAGACCTTGGGCCCACTGGAGGAGAGAATCTGGCTTGAGACCATCTTAAGAACCTGAATGTGCACAAGTCCATGGGACCGGATGAAATCCATCCACAGGTCCTGAAGGAGCTG
>WYDI02024464.1:0-16398 GCA_009867235.2 Psittacus erithacus | reverse complement strand
CCACAGTTCGCTTTTACTTGGAGGGGCATCCAGTACACTTGGAACCGACTGCCCCAGGGGTGGAAACACAGCCCTACAGCAGAAGAAGTCTTTGAGAAGGGGAGGAAAATAATCCAAATGTTTCAATAAGTATACTTCTGGAAAATATTATAAAATAGAGCTCAACAGACTCTGGAATTTCTACACATTCTGACCAACAGATGATCCTATTGCCTAATGTTGGGACTGTAAAGTCAGGGTAGAACCGTACTTGATTAACGAAAAAAGACACACTGCTAACAGCGCTATAAACCAAAAAATACATACTGGTCTCAAGTGACTGACATTTTCACGTATTATTTCTGACAGTCAAGAAGAAAAGAACCCTGATTATTATAAATGTTGCTGAAGGAATGGAAAAAACAAAAAAAACCACCACCAAAGAAGCAGCAGCTTTTTACTCAAAGCTCCAGTTAACAACTGAAAATAAGACAACAGTTTCCCCCTTGCATGCAAACATGAATTTTCAGACTTCTAAATATACAAGTCTAAACCACATATTAATAGAAACAGAAAATCAAAACTCTTCAGGTGGCTGTTTCAAAAGCAGCTGCAAAAATACTTCATTTTCCTCCCGTCAGAATCAAGTCTGATACACTAATCTTTTTTTCAGCTTTAAACAAACAAATCATATTTCTCTGTTTGTTCAGTGCTTCAGCATACGTGGCAAGCAAATATCCTTTTGCCTTCAAAGTTTCCAGCATAGCTGAGGTCATTTTTCTCTTTCATCCAGAATTTTCTTTCTTCAGGTGTAGCAAGACACCTACCAGTTCCCAATTCAACACACAATGCACAGTAGAAGCACAGGTCCTTTCTACCAGGATATAATATTTTATCCAATTTTGCCAAATATGTGACAGTTTTTCCTTCAGGATGCCAGGGGAAACACCAATCAAGTCTTTCTCATTGAACCAGGTCCCAGGTAACTAGCTACAAATTAGCACAAAAAAGGCTGACACCTGTTAAACTGCTAAGGTGTCAAAAGCAAGAACTAATATTAAAAAAAGTAACTACATTCTCTTCAAAAATACCCTTGCTTGGCTTTTCATTCATTCTAGAGTTCTATAACTCTCCCATACTACATAAGCTTGTAACTCACAAGCTTTTTGAGTATTACAGAACACAGAAATCAGGATTTGTAGCAAGATACTGTCAAGACACAGCAGTTTGTCCTGCAGGAACTGGTGCCACTTAAAAAAAGGTTTCTGCAACATCCACAAAAAAATGTACAAAATGTTTGTAAATGGAAATTCAGTAAGAATGCATCTTTTATATTTATCTTATTCACATTCACAGTTTCTCCTCAGAAGTGTATTACTTATAGTATATTTGAAAGTAATTATTACTTGAGGAAAGTCAGTCCACTCTAACTCTTTATTCTCAAACATATCTAAACCAAGCCAATATATTTCAAACTTGATTGGAGTGCAGAATGGCTCACGCATCAGAATAAAAAGATACCTGCACAGAAAATCACAACTTATATTAAAAGAAACCATAGTGAGTATTGTTCAGTCATATGACAGTCACATACTCAGAAGAGTACTCTTTGTTCTACAAACAGTATTTGTTTGTAAAAGAGCTACCAAATTGCATCTACTATATCTTACTGCAAAAGGAATATTGCACATATCTTTTTTACCCTCAAAGTACGATCAGTTTCTGTTCTCCAATATCTGATGACTACAGACAGCTCTTCCTGAGCTTCCTTTTCCTAGTATTTTTAGGAGCCTGGAATTTCAAAACAAATACTTTATCAAAATTAAAACTGTTCATAGCTTGATGTGAGATGCTAGTTTGAGAAAGATCAGGCACAGCTTAACCCTAGCTACCATTCTAAAAGCCTTCATAACCTCCTTGATACTGCTCTTCTTGAAAGTAAGATTTATTCATTTATTTTTAAAGGCAATACAGGTGCTCTTACTAATTTAGTTTCATTTCTGCTGCTACCTCCCTGCTATTTCTCTAGAACACCTGGGCTGTATCAAAAGGAGTGAGGCCAGTCAAAGGAGGTGATTCTGCTCCTCTATTCTGCTCTCGTGAGACCCCACTTGCAGTACTGTGTGCAGTTCCGGTGGACTCAACATAAAAAAGACATGGAACTGGTGGATCAAGTCCAGAAGAGGGCTACGAGGATGATCGGGGGCTGGAGCACCTCCCCTATGAAGGCAGGTTGAGAAAGTTCGGGCTGTTCAGCCTGGAGAAGAGAAGGCTGCATGGAGACCTCATAGCAGACTTCCAGTATCTGAAAGGGGCCTACAAGAACACCGAGAGGGATTCTTCATCAGGGACTGCAGCAACAGGATGAGGAGTAATAGGTTTAAATTTAAACAGGTAAAGATCAGGTTAGACATAAGGAAGAAGTTCTTTATTTTAAGGGTGGTGAAGCACAGGAACAGGTTGCCCAAAGAAGTTGTGAATGCTCCATCCCTGGCAGCATTCAAGGCTAGGCTGGACAGAGCCTTGGGCAACATGGTCTAGTGTGAGGTGTCTCTGCCCATGGCAGGGGGGTTGGAACTAGATGATCTTAAGGTCCTTTCCAACCCTAACCATTCTATGATTCTATGACACTGTAGGTTGCTTTCTCTCCCAGGTCAGCAATAATAACTCTGAAAAAATTAAACCAACAAGTATTTTACTTACCATATAATTGCTATATGCATGATCAAACATTTCAAGCACTTGGTTTCTAAAAAAAGAAACAAGGAAAAGCATTAGTGATCTGCCTCACAGTGGCCTTTAACTCACCATCTTAGAACAGCAAGATGTATTACACTTTAATATCTGAGTATCAGTAACAGGTCCTCTACTAATGTAGTCAAGTAAACGAAACATAGCAGAGTAATTTTTCCTAATTTGGCTACTTTTTTCACTGTAGAAAGGAAAAACTATTTTTTCACCTAACATGAAAGTATTTGGGGATCTCTTTCAATTTCCTGTGCTTCCCCTCAAATATCTGTAGATGTCACCCACACATTAAAGCTAGAGATGGGACACATTCCATGCTCAGCAAAAATAAGCAAATAGAATTATGTTCGGCTTGTAATCACCAATACTAAAACCTACTGACACAGCATAAACTCCTGTCTGTGATTCAGAAAAGGACCATAAGTTATGAGGTACACCTCTTCCTTGCATTAGAAGTCTTGGCAGGCAAATACCAAAGAAAAACCTTGAAGATACATTTACTTTACATGTTTGAAAAGCTGTCAATATGAGAAACACTACTATGTAAAAAAGCACCGGGTTGGGTTTTTTTGAGACAGCACTACTTCCAATTGTTCTTAACTATTTTACTGAGAAGTCCTGCAAGACAAAAGAGCATGCTAATTTCTAAGCTACCACTAGCATAATTCACAGTCACTGCTGACAAGACTGAACATAAAAGAGACAAGAACACTACAGTTATATTCTAAATACCTGATTTAATTCAGTGACTTAGAAATTTAAGTAGTTTTAACTCATCAAATGCTTTAAGTTATCAAAAGAGCAGTGTATAAAGCTTTTCTCAGGTACTTCACAGACTACATCCAGTCTGCAGTTCTGGTGTGCTTTTCAGAAAAAAAAAAAAACAGCGTCTGGCATGCAGGTGCCACATTCAGATGAACTAAGCATACAATGCTGTTCAGTGATGCAGCACACAGAAAGCTTCTTAAAACTTTTATTTCTGTGCACACAACTTATATCTACAGGGCATTTTCTGGAATAATTTCTGAGACTGTCATTAAATAAATACACAGACAAGCTGCCATTATTCAGAAATGACCCAGCTCAGTCCCTCACATACAAACTGTGGCAAGACATTACTTGCATATGCCTCAGCATGAGATGATGCAGTGACTGCAAGTTATGAACACAACAATTTTAAAACCAACTGGCAAATGAAATTTAAACATACAAAACATTGTACACACAAAGTACCCTGAGAATCCAAGATGGAAAACCTCAGTAACTGCAAACATTATCAAAGTTAAATATCAACTTATATCCACCAATTAACAACCATGAAAGTATCCACAGTGCTTCTCCAGCAAAATTTTTGCACCATTATTCCATGCAACTGATCAGTGGATGGGAGGAGGATGATGACAAAACTGCACCACTAATATTCTAAGATCATGATATGCTTGATGACATATTTGTCTAAAAAGCCCTACTCCATGCAGTGCAATACATTGCCACCTATATTGTAGTCTTTGTCCTTCAACTAAAAACTATACTAAAAGAGAATCCGTACAAGCACACGGGACCAAAGTAGTCTACCTTATATATAGCAACTAGGCAAGAACACATGTAAACATGTACCTTTTTATGACTCCCAAACACTCACTTGCTACAGAGGTATAGCCATAATTAGACCACCTGACAAGGGATTTAGGTTTACCTTCGATCACTTTTACCCATCATTACACGCAACCATTGGCTACAGTCTTCGAGACGGCAGCTTTCAAGCCTATGGCAGAAGGGTCTGACCCCACACACAGCAGAGGCGGTAAGGGGCTGCCTGCCCCAAACAGCCGTGATGACCTGACCCTAAACACAAGCCCGGCTCTGATATACACACCTCAAACACTGAGGAGAAACAGAAATCCCTCGTCTCGTAGAGTTCTCAGTGCAGTTAAAGAAGGGACCAGAGAAGCATTACCTGGCGAAGGATACAGCCGCACCCATCGAGCCCAACCCCCGGAGATAGAGTGGATCCCCCTACCCGAGCACAGTGACAGCTCCTGACCCCACCGGCCTTTGCCCTATCTGGGAGCCCCGAGGACGATCCGGCGTAGCCGTCGTTCCTCAACCCCTGCTCCCGGCCCGGCCCACCGCGGCGGCGCTCACCCCAACCGGCGCTTCTCCTCCTTGCTCATGGCCCCGGCGCCCGGGGCGGCCGCCAGAACGGAGGAGGCGGAGAGCAGGCCAAGGGCCAGGAGCTTCCACGGCCTCCTCCAGCGGGGCCCCCGGTCGTCGTCTCCTCCGCCGCCGCCCACCTGGCAGCCCGCAGCTCCGCTCATGGCCGCGGCTGCCTGCCCGCTGCCGCTAGGCCCGGCTCCGGCCCATCTCGCCCGCTGCCCGCCCCTCGCGGCACGGCAGCCACAGCTCCCAGCGCCGACGCGCAGGCGGAAGGGACCGGCCCTCCACTTTCCTGTGGCGTAGCCAAGGAAACCGCCTCACTCTGCTACTTCCGGGTACCCCCACACGCACCGCCCCACCGAGCCAATAGGAACGAAACCAGGAACGCCGCAACGCGGGAGGGCGCGCGGTCCACGTGACGGCAGCGGCGCGCCGAGCAAGAGAGCGACGCGGACAAAAGGAGGGGCGGGAAAGGCGGAGCAGTGTCGGACTGCAAGTCCCGGCATGCACCGGCGCGGCCGTTGCGGGCACTGCGCGCAGAGCGGGCACGGGAAAGGCGAGCCCTCGTCAGTCCGGCGCCGAGGGCTCAGCCGGGCCACGAGGATCCCCGACCGGAGAGCGCGGTGTAACTGCCCTCCTTCGCTTGGCCCCCGGCAGCCGCGCGCCCGCCCGCCCGCGTGCGTGGTTTTAGTACACCTGCCCTCTAGTTAAATTAACACGCACACAAAAACCAACCTCCCACCGATGGAAGGGAAGAGCTTCGTTTATTTTCAAGACAAGCTTTTTTACACGGTTCTAAGCAAGATACAATGTGTTTCATATCCTGTCGTTTAAAATTGGCAATCCCGTCGCCGGCCACTCCCTTCACGGCACCCCGGTGTTCCTAACCCTCAGCCTTCCAGGAGGTGAAATGTGATTTATTATTGTTCCTAGTTTACAAGTGCTGTAATTCATTATGAGTAAATGTAGGAAATTCCAAGAAAGTGACAAAAATTACTGAATGGGTGGATTATTGTTCTTTCTGATCAGTGCTCCAACGTAACCTTGTGGATTGCTAACCTCTAAATTGCTGTCACCTCCACTCAAGTCTATTTAAAGACAGGAAAAATGCTACTCTATCCGTTTGCAAACATCCAAATGTATAGAATATGTCCACGAAGCCATGAGGAACTTCAGTTTAAATTGCAGAACAAGGTAATGTGCAGGCTGAATCTTCCTTGTTCTGTCCCACCCTGCTTAAGAAAAACAAATAATGCTGAGCACCTGTATACAACAACTCAGTTCTTCAGTATTACAGGAAAATACTACCCAGGTCTAAATCTGCCATAGAAATAACTGAAAAATTACTATGATGGGAATGCTTTTGCCAAATACTTTCTGTATAGATGTATCTTAATTTGTATTAGCTCTAAACAGCTCTTTGAGACTACAGCTTCTTTTGCGGAGTTGCTGTTTTGCTAGTCCTCCTTCATACATCATGTGAAAAACAGTGATGTCCCCTAATTTATCATGGCTAAGAGAGGCTGCTGCTGCTTAACTGTAAAACACGTTATAAATTTGAAGTCACTTAACATTCAGTACCAATTAGAAATAGCTAATGATTTGTAAAACCAAAGTGGCTTAATTAATGATTTGTTAAAAAATGGCTGACAGTGGTTTGTGTGTTTACAAATTAGTATTTTTGCATGAAATACAAGGAGGAAATAAGTCAAAGTACTTTTGCAAGGAAAACTTCTGTGACCTTAATGTTTCTATACCTCAGTATGACTTCTAGAACAAACAGCAGTTGCATTTATTTTACAACAGTGACGTTGCAGTTGATCCAGTTACTCAACAATGTTCCTTGCTTGTGCAGTAATATTTGCCTGTTCCTCTAGTGTCAATTCAATGTTAGTATTATAACATATTTTGATAGCATTAAATAATAGACTTTGCACAGTTTGTTGAAGTTAAATGCCAACAAGTACTGTGCTCTCAGGAATTTATTATTCTTTCCCATGTCTTTATGGACGTAAATCCTGCACTCCATACTGCATTTATCATTAATCATTTCTCATTAATCTTTGCTGTCCTGTACTGCATTATGTTTATTCAGAAACAGTCTGAAACACCCGGCAAAAATTTTAAGGTGCTTTAAACTGATCTCTGAAGTGACGCCTTGAAATCTAAAGCCCCGTTTACTAAAATACTGGTTTTCATTTCCAAGCTTTTATGTGCTGTAAATATGCAGATAATACGTATAAGCAATTCTGTGCATAGATTTGATATGGACAATAATATGCCACCTGTGAAAGCAGTAGGTCTCTTTTCAATAACTGCTTTTGAAATGTGATTCTGCCCTCCAAAGTCTAAGCACATGTGAATAACCTTTGGCTGCTCTTTGCTTAACATCTGTACTAGAAATTCTATGCAATTATTATGCTATTTCAAAATTATTGCCATTTATTATCTAATTTCTGCACCTCAAAAGGCCTACAGAACTGGGTAACTCAGTAAGAATGGGAATGGCAGGATTATTAATATTCTGTATTAGCCATAAGTGAATATATTTTATGGTGGGAAGTGAAACAGAAATATGCTGCCTAATAGTTATAATTGTTGTAAACATTCTCATCTTCCCTTCCATAAAATTAAACAAAATAAAGTAGCCATAAAGTGCTCTGGAAGGCTAAATAACCCAGAAGTACACAGTGGGACTGAGAAACCTGCTCCCATATTTTCCCCATTTTAAATACAGCAATAAAAAAAAATAAAAATCAGAACACTTGCTTGTCTCAATTATTTTGAAGTTTTGGTGGATATTAAAGTAATCAGTTTGCAGAGTTTGCATAGAGTGTGGCTTTTGAGCAACTTTCTAAATTAACTGTTTGGTTCTGCTTAACTACTAAAGGTTTTATTTATTTCTCGCATACTGCATGCAAATACTAAAAGCATCCTTGGATAGCAATGTATGTACCAACCGCCTAAGAATCACAGCAGTACTTGTCAAATCCATGTATTTAAAAGTCAGGAGTCGCTCCCTTGCTAAAAAACTAAGAACAGTTAAGTTGTTAAAATACGTTTATAGTTGGGGGTGAGTTGCTTTTGAAGCATTCAATGATCATATTTTCAGACTTTTTCTATAAGGTAGCAAATTTTGAATGAAAGATGAGGTTCCCAACAGCAACCTGGTTTTAAACAGCGAGGGCTTTAACCAAAAAGAAACCTACCACCCATCACACAGGAAGGGTTCCTTGCTAAAACTTCAAGAGCTAGTAAAACCACAACAAAGCCCATTTCTTCTAGCTCTGCCCCAAAGGAGTCACAATTAAACAGGGATTACTGGAGTAAATAAATCCTGCAGGGATGGGCTGAAAAACACTTCTTACTCTTCAGAGTTTTGCTGTGTGTAACTGTTTTGTTCTGTGAAAATATCTTTTACTTCTGTGCTTTTTATTTCCGTGTGTGAAGATGATTCATGTCCTGGCTTCCCTTCACCCTCACCAGCCTCTGTATCTTCTGTGTAACGGGCAGTAACCGCGCCCTGCTCCAGAACCAAAGGAACTGGCATATCTAGTAGTCCTGTTCTTGGATTTTCTGTATCCAAAATGGGCACTTGTGTTGTGTCTGCATTTTCAGCAGGATAATGAAAAAAGCTTTCAGTCTCCACCACGGTGGCATGGCTATTCCCTACTCCTCCCTCCTCCCCATCTAATCTTTTGTCTTTAGACACATTTTCAGTGTGTTCCTCTGGCTGCAATCTATCACTTTTGCAGCTTCCCACACCTGTGTACCAAACACTTTGTTTGATCTCCACCTCTGCTTTTGTCTCCTGAGGCATATCTGAGCTTTCCACCAGCCATTCTGCTCGTGCCATATTGCAGGCCCCCTTGGACATATCCTTTAAATTCATACCATCTGTCCCCAAACTAGTTGAAGATGGTCGGTCCTCCTTGAACTCTGCACATTCTGCTGCATCTTTATTCGTCATCATCTGGCTCACTTGAATTTCTGCTGCAGCCATTTTGCTCAACTCATTATTCCCTTTGTTGTGCTCCTGCAACTTTAATATCTCACCTTCACAAATCTCCTTTATGTTCTCAGCTGGCGTATCTGCTGGTATCTCAACAGTAACCATAAGCAAACTCCTTATCTCATTCACATCATCAGGGGATTTAAAACTTTTTTCTTCTGACTTGTCTTCCTGAAAAGGATTATCCCAAGACCCTCCTTTCCCTGCATTTTCATCCTGGGAAATAACCCTTGTCTCAGTACTAGCTCTTTGGCTGTTGCTTTCTTTTTTACTATCCTCTTCAAATCCCATTCCGTCTGCATTTTCACTCTGAGTTAGGTTTTCTGTAATTTCTCTTTCTGCCTTTATTTTCTTTTCAGCATCCCCTAAAATCTCTGCTTCTGCTACATTATCATGTGGGGAAGTCAGCTTTATCTCAGAAACTTTTTCCTGTGCTTCGCTTTCTTTTTCTGTGCCACCAACAAACACAGCATCCATTGCCATTTGACTCTCAGAAGTTACTTTTTCTTCCACTGCTCCTGCATGTACCTTAAGTTCTTTTTTAGGGATGGTTCCAAGACCTTTTAGTTCAGTTTCTGTCCCAGAAGCTACTTTTTCCTCCACAGCTTCTGGTTGTATCTTAAGCTCTTTCTCAGTGTTTACTACACACTCTGCTTTCACTGTATCTTCATTTTCCAAAGTGCTTTTTTCCTCTACAACTTCTAGTTTTGTAAGGGCAGCTGAAAGGGACTCCTGGTTTTGGCCAATGTCTGTATGGAACACTTCTTCACTTTTGCTTGCCTGATCACTAGATGTTTTAACAGAAGTGACTGCCTCTTTGTCTAATGACTTTCTATCATCACCATACTTCTCCCAAGAAATTTTTCCTGTCACAATGAGCGTTTCATCACTTTGAGTTTCAGTGTCTGACATCTCAGCTCGGGCGGTGGAAGGCTTCTTCGCGGGAGTGGTTTGTGCTGATCCTGAAGGGGTCTTCAGGTCTGTTAAGCTGGACACACTTTCACAGGGCAAATTCAAGTTATCTTCAAAGAGGTTGTGCTTCTTCATAATGGCAGCTTCTTTTATCACTGGATAAAACAGAAAGATCAAACTGTTTTGGAAAGACTGACAGAGGTACATTGAAGAAGGTACACTGTTTTCCCAAGTTTCTAATTTTGTGCATTTTGATATTACAGGCAACAGTAGTTTTCATTTTCAACTTGCTTTTAGTTTACATTTCTTTTGGGGTGGGGGAGGGCAGGGATGCGTAAGTATATTATAAGAATATATGAATAGAAGTGTGTTCTTTACTTTTATTATTACACACATATTTTTAAACAAGAGTGCCAAAGAGGGTCTGTTAAAATTTACTGTGCAATATACATGCTTGTCTTTTATCTAGGGTATAGACAGACAGGCAGATCCAGAGAGATCAAAATATTTTATGTATCTATACATGCCATCAAAAATAATTATTTTTCTGACGCAAAAGCAGAAAGATCTGCAGGGAACACTGCACTGGCATCACTGATGTGCTGGAAACTGCATCCTGCAGTACGTTTCATTTGAGGAAATTAATTTTTGCTGCCATTAGATATCACCAAGTCTTTGCAAATAAGATCATGATTTCACTCCTTGGCCCAGGAAATCAAGATGAAATGAAGTTGATATATTTTGTTAGAAATAGGCTTGCGCCAAGCGATCACTTTGAATTTCCCAGGTTTAGTGAAGTTGCCCCATAATTCATATTTTAGAGCTTGCCACACATTTTTAGCAAGCTAAATAAAAACACTATAACATCGTAACCAACAGTCTTCAGGAAAGTGGGACTTGGGACGGAAACAGCCAGGTTAGGACTCTGGGAAGCTCTGAGGCAAGAGCTCACATTGAAATGTTGTTATTGTCACCTCAATAAAGTTCTCACCTTTCAGGGTTTCTTCAAGCAGTGTCTGATATAAAATCTCTTCATACACATTTTCTACTTGAATCACGCTAGTGTAATCAGCAAAAATGAACTGCTCGTATTTTTGCAGCTCCTGTGCAGAGAAGAAAGGAACAAATATATAAAAATGAGAGATTCTGAAAGTCCTGCTTCAACATAGCACCTTGGAGGTGCCTTCTAGCAGATCTTGCAGTGCTCCTCGATGGCTCTTGAGATGATCTATTCAAACTATGACTAAATGAACTATGTATGTTCACAATTTATTATGCATTTATCAAGCAGTATCTGTGCACAATAATTACACTTAAAAGCAGTATAGATCACCACCATCTGCACTATAATAAACAATTCTGAAATAAATAGCTAGCTTCACTATTTGCCCAAGGAGGCAAATCCACAGTGAGCATGGGAGAGACAGGGTTTGACTTTGTTTTTCTAATAGGTGTGCAACATTTTAGCTTACTGATTAATATGCAATAGCCTGTCTAGACAATAACTGGGTCATTATCACTAAGCAGCTGTTGGTTTTCTATACGTGACCTCTGCCTGCTTCTAGAAAAGGTGCTTACATGAAAACATCTGGAGGTTTTCAAGTAAGAGGACAAGACCTGACTGGGCTTTTCAACTGTTCCACATATTTACTTCTAGAGCTGGCTGCTCGTTTCTGCAGAGGCATAAACACAATTGGCAGAAATGAAACAGAAAGGGCTTGTGGGAAGTTTGCACCACCACTGCTTCCTTCATCCTGTATGACAGAGACATGATGTGGGAGTCTACCCTCTCTACATGTATTAAAGGTGATGAAGTGCTTGCCTTGTGTGAAGGCACTGCTGACACTCTACAAGAGACTACTATTTTTGAGATAGTAAAGAAAGTACAGTGACATAGAGAAGAGAGTGATTTTAAACACATTTTTGAAAGTTGTAAGTTTTAATAATCCATACTTAAGGTCTCACAAGCATAACTTGGGAAAATACTTGGTTTAAAAACTGAAACAGCAAGAGCAGCACAGCCTGTGGGAACTGATGAACATCAAGGAAAACAAAAGGGCAGAGGCTGGAATGGCTTAGGGCAGTCATTTTTCAGCAGGTACAGTGGAAATGCAAGAGGATATGCATGGGCTTCAAGAAAGGCACAGACTATTTTTTTCGAGTCAAGGTGAACAGCATTCCAGCACGCTTCTGATGTAGCTATACTGATAACATCTTCATGAAACTCTGGTAGCCACATTTGCTGAGTACTAACCTACCCATATGATTAAGGATAATAGAGATCATCTCTGTATGTTTGTTTCCTGATTGTTGATACAATTACTTCCATTTAAAATCACTGACAGCAAGTGCAAGGCCTGTCCGCTCCTGCTGCCCAAGCAGGCATTTGGCTTTGAAGGAGGCTGTCAGCAGAGGCTCTGTATGATCACAGGTGTGCCTCAGAGAGGGCTGCTGAAGAGGGAAGTGCCCTCTCCCACAGACTGCATTTCTGCCTGCAGTAGGGCTGCTGAACACGAAGACAAGTTTGTAAACCACAATCGTAACTGTCAAGAGGAGTCCAGTTTGAGGGGACTTAAGACCTCTAGGGAATAAATGAAATAGAGATGGGCAAAGGTCTGCAACTATCTCTGAGAAAGCAAGCTGTATATACGGCTTCCCTGTTTCCTGAAATCCTCCTTATATTCTGTATGTACCCCATCCCTGAACTGGCAAATCTAAGTACCTGTCCCAGCTGGCAGCCAATCTGCACAACTGTCCAAGAGAAAATAGCCTTATAGAACTGAGGATTTACTGCCAAGGTGTTAATCCTTCTCTGCCTTTTATAATTTTTTTCTATATTCACAGAAACCTACTGGTTTGCACATTGAAGCCAGTGTCTTCTGCATTGTGGGCAAAGTAATCTGTACCAGTGCTTCTTGAAATATCTTCTTCCGGATAGTGCTGCTGTCATAATCATATTGCTGTCAAAACAGACAAAAAGAGAAACAAGCCCAAACATATCTGGGGTTATTAACCACTCATAACAGGAACTGGTTCTTGTTATCCTGTAACTGGTAATGAGTGAATTCCAAAGGGCACTATATCATGGTTCCACTCAGGGGTTTGAATTCCTATGTAAGTTATTCCAGCTTTTAAAAAATACTCTAAAATCTAGTTTTCTTGGATCTCTTTCCCTTCTAGAAACAGCTCCCCAGTTCTTCTCTCCAGGCATTTCAGCACTGCCCCTTCTGAGAGTAGCAAATTCTAGGGGCAGGCTAATTATAAAGCTAATAAAAATTATTTACCCAGATCCACAGCATCATATGCATCTGATTTGATTGCAATGAAAGGCACTGCACATGTAAATACTTTCACAAGTGTATGTCCAGAACTAGGTTTTACCCCCAAATGCTAAATGTCACCAAATCAGTATTTCCAGCTGGATGGTAAGAGATATCCTCTTTGAAATACTGAGATAAATTAACATAAAATACATTCTCAGTTTCTGAAAAGGTATTTACCTTCAGTACTCTCAGCTTGACTTTTTCAATGGTGGTTGCAACTTTTGCTGAGTCTGCCTGGCGACTTGGGGAGAACAACTGCTCAAAAGTATAAACTGCATTTTCCATCAGCTGAAAACAATAATAAGAAAAAAACCCCACAACAACTGTTAAAGACCAGTAACATAAAATTGTACTTTTAAGAAGGTGAAACAGAGAAAGAATAACAGGCCTAAAATAAAAATGTCAATTACTTTAAATTATTGTGAAAGGGGAAGAAAAATCATACACAGAAATCTTGCAATAAAGAAAATTTAGCCTTGGTATCATTATTAAGCTATCATAGCTTTCCTGTAGATTTAATCTCATGTCACCATCCAAAGTGATAGTTACAAAGACAAAAAAGTAGAATGAATCATCTATATATATAAAGGCCATCGACAAAACTCATTATCCCTAATGAGATGACTCCCACTGACTCCTATCAGATTCTAATGGTCTTAATCATAAATACTGAAGAATTTTTTTTTTAAAGTAGCTTTCCTTATGAAACAAATCATTACCAGCAAAAATTGCAGAGTGAGGTAATTTCTCATGGAATTATGTTAGGTAGGCTGGCATTTCTCATATTTTCAGCTTGCTCAGAGATTCATTAAAAATATTAATCCACTATTCTGAAACGGTATTTCAGAAAAACAGTTCTGCAGGTGTTAATTACTTCTACTTGATATGGTTTTGCCTTTTTTAGCTAAGGGTTTTCATTCAAATTTTAATATATTCTGATTAAAGAAGTACAGGGATATCCACAGGGAGGCTGTCCATACAGCTGGCTATTCCTTTGCATCACATGGGGCCATCTCAGCCAATATACATAGCCATATTTAATACAGGACTTCTTGTAGTCTCTAAATAAATGTGTACATACTTAGGGATAAGACATGCTTTTAAGTCCTCCTTGGCTAGTAAATCTTCGTGAGTGAAAACACATAGTGACAAATATTGAAGACCAGTTTTAATGACAGACTTTGCAGATAATGTAGGATTGGACTATACAGGCTGTGTAATGCAGAAGGTGGAGATTTATTCAATTTGTGTGTGCATGAGAAGGCTGTACAATAAATGCTCATGCACTGCAAAACCTTGGATCCAAGAAAATGACAGGATCAGTATAGAGTTCAGTCTGAGGCTAATTAAAAGATTAACTACTCATTTCTTATCTCAATTTTTATTTGAAGCAAATGATAAATTGGTGTAATTCTGGTGAAGCCACTAAAGCTGCTTTATTTACCCAGTTGAGCACTGTGCTCCCAAATTTCTGAAAACTGGCCACTAGAGGATGCCAAGCTCCCAAGCCAAGGAATCCTGCTCCCGCCTCCACCCGAGCCAACTGCTTTGACATTAAGACTACGCAAGCATAGACATATCTGATCTTACCCGTTAATAAAATAAATGTCCGTGACTACAAAGTGAAACTACTTGCTATTTTCCTGAGAAAAATACCAGCCTTCTAAAAAGAGCAGCATTAACAGTATTTTTAGATACAATTTTTTTAAGAAGAGGAGCATTAACAGCATTTTTAGAACAACTTGTTCTTTAATTTAGCTTATTTATTGTGAATTTTTATTCATGTTTTGTTCAGAAAAAAAGCACCACAGGGATTGTATGGGATGTATTTTTTGTCTACTTCTATATCTTGACTCATAATCTTCACTTACTGAAAGACATTTTATTTGGCAGCATTTTGGAATGGTCCCCCTGAAAGACCCAGACATGAAATCAGAACTTTATTTCTAAATAATTCTTTGGCTGCTGATCATGGCTGTACTTAAAAGATCTGCTTTTAGGAAAACCCTATCCCAGCACTGTGCTAGAGACTTCCTTTCCATATTCACAACTCCCATTCCATAGAACTGGACCAGCTCCATTTCATAAGATTACCAACTAAATTATTTAGTTTCTCAACTGCATATTAAAACCACAGGATTCAACTTAGAGGTAGAAGGCCAAATCTGTCTTGTGATCTGGCAATCAAAGTAAGTCTACTAGCCAGCTCTTAATAGATTTTTGGCCAGGCATCCAGAAGAAACAAATGCAAAGCAAAATTATAGCCTGTACCAATGCAAACTAGATGGGGAAAAGAGGAGTTGATTTTCTATCTGAAATGATGTAGACACTTCAATCATTTCAATGAGAAGTGAAGTTTGTTTAAAGCACCTAAATGTAGCTACATCCTGAGACATCATCTGTGTCCAAGTAATTGCCAGTCTCTAATATTAATTGCCATACTTTATATTAATGAGAAAATAAACTACCAAGGAAGAGAAGTTCCATTTTGGTAAAATATATTTAAGACCCTTCCTGAATCCTTGAGAATGGAAATCAGGTAGATTTTAGCACTCCACTGGATACAAGCACAACTTTCTTGGGTACTGAGAATTCAGAACATGAAAGATCAGGAGAAGAGATGATCCATCCAAAACTTTTGTGCCCTGCTGAAAGACACACGCATCCTTACAAACGTAAATGTCAAACATCTTCTAGCTGTGATTTTCTTAGGTTTTGTTACCTGTACTTTGATCGAGAGATATTCTGGGACTCTTGCACAACTTTTTATCAAGGTTACTTTGAAGCACATTAGAAGAGCAAATCTAACCTGTTCTCCCAGGAGGAAAAAATGGATGTTACAGTACCTCTTGCATAAAGTTCTGTGTCCTCTGAATCACAAAATCAATGTGATAGACCTTGAAGCGACTCTTGAGGTCTTGAAGCAGCTCCTGGAGGAGATTCACTTTCAGATAGCAGGGCTCCATTTTCACAGAGTTGAATGGCAGGTTCATGAACTGATACATGTTCTGCATTCCAGTGACGGAAGAACAGGTTTCAAGAGAAAGACACCAGAGGTGACTCTTTAATAGAGAATTTAACAGTGGCCCTAAACCAAATTCTGGTATCTGCACTACAGTTGCACAAATACCACAAGACTTCCTAAAGAAAAAATGCAAGAGCTAACACACTACCACCTGGGAAAGCAAACTGTCCTGGGTTCAGCAGTAGCAGTCATTTTTCTCCTTCTTAGTAGCTGGTACAGTGCTGTGTTTTTGACTTTCAGCC
>WYDI02024463.1:0-26855 GCA_009867235.2 Psittacus erithacus | reverse complement strand
TGGAGCAAGCTGCTCCAGTGGAAGGTGTCCCTGCCCGTGGCAGGGGCTGGAGCTGGAGGAGCTTTAAGGTCCCTTCCCACCAGTCTGATTTTTCTGATTCCCACCCATCCCTGTGGCAGGCACAGCAGAGACCCCAGTGCCCTGGGGTGCTGGTGTGTCTTCTAGGGGAGGCTGAAATCTGTGACCCAACCTCCATTGCAGTGTGTTGGGAAATGGTGTTTCCAGCCAGCTCTATGGGACCTGGGGAGACAGAACAGGGAAGTGAGAGCGGGAAGTGAAACAGGAGCATCACCCTAGTGCCACTTCCTCTGGTGCCTGTGCAGCAGCTTCTCAAGCCCTTGGGGCCTGCACTCACAGGAACTGTGCAGGGGATGGTGTAACACGAGGCCTTTGGCATCATGCTGAGCAGCAGTGCTCAGCCCCAAGCAGGAATCCACCACTTGCTTCCTTCTGCTTTCAATGCTGTTCTGTTAGTGCCATGAGTTATTAGTGGCCTTGGCAGTGCTGGGGTGATGGTTGGACTTGATGGTCTTAAAGATCTTTTCTAATGTGGTTGATTCATTGATTCTTAAAGCATACAGGTGCTGTTCTTGGAGCATATGTGTGTGATTCCATCAGCTTCCTCATTCACCTTGTGGTGCTCGGAGCAGAGACCTGGAGCTGTGTTGGGGAGTCCCCTTGGCACTGCTGTAGATGGAGGAGAGCAGTTGGGTACCTTCCTGTGTCCCATCTCCCCTCTTCCGTCCTGGTTGTTGCCAGCTGGCTGCGGTGCTGGCTGGATCCTGTGCTGCCCTTGGTTGTCCTTGCATGGCACTTGGTAGCACCTGCCATGGCAGGATCAATTGGAGCGCCTTGTTCCAGCCAGGATTAGCGTGTTTATTGTTCTAAGTGGTTGTTGGGAAAAGTGAGCTCTGGGCTGAGACATGGTGTGCGTGGAACCAGAAACTGCCCAAACCAAGAAGAACAAAGCCCAAGGCCAAATGAGGCAGCTTCCCAGCCGGGCTCCACTTGCCCAGGCAGAGCAGAGGGACCTGCTGCCCTGCCTGGGCTGGGACCCCAGGAGGGGGCTCCATGAGTTCAGCTTCCTCAGCTCCAGCAGCAGATCTCAGGGCAGCGGCGCTGCTCACACGCTGCTCCCTGGAAGCAGCTGCTCAGCTCCAGCCACCCGGCGCCTGTCACCTCCTCCATTTGGGACCCAGCTCAGGGTGTGGGGCAGGGTGGGTGCACAGAGGTGATGAATGGGCACGGTGCTGGCTGGGAAGCTGGAGCAGGGAAGCAGGGACCTCTCAATCCCCTGCAGCCTGGCTGGGATGTTCTGGCAATGGTGCTCTGTGGAGGGCAAAGGGAGGAGGAGGAGGGAAACAAGGGACCTTCACCCTGCCGCGGGTGATGGCGTTGGTCAGCCCAGGCACCCGGGGGCCTCCTGGGAAAAGGGACCCTGGTGCTGGCAGCCACCTCCTCAGACACTTCCTCCTCTTCCTCCCACCACCGCCCTCCTCCACTTTGCTTTGTTTCGCTGCCTCCACACTTCCCCTCCCCCTTTTCCTCCCCATCCTCTTCCTCCCCCCCACTCCCGGTCTCCTCTCAGCGCAGGGTTTCTCCCTGTCTCCGCACGGGGGCTGGAGGCAGCACGGGGGGGATGCACGAGCCAGACTCATCAGGGTCCGGCGGGAGCAGGCAGCTGCCTACGTTCTTGCCTGCGGTGTTGTGTCTGCAGCCTCTCGTCCCGCAGCCCGTAACCAGCCTGGCTGTGGTGACCTGCTGAGTGGGTCCTGCTCTCCTCAGCCCGGCCCTGCCTCGCACGGTGCGGGTGCTCCGGGCTGGCAGCGTAGTCGGGTTTAGAGTTGATTCCTGCTTTACCTCCCCCGTAGGATTCCTCTTTGTTGTAGCTGCAGCAATAATTACATCTAGGAGAACGTTCCCGGCCGCGGGAGGAAGCAGTGGCCTCCCCTCTTCCATCTGCTGGCGGCTCTCCCAACGCCTCCCTGTACCCCATCCATGGGGCTCTGCATCCCTTGGGGCCCTGCCCTGTCCTCACTGCAGGGGGTCAGGCCCATGGGCACAAGGGAGCCGAGCATGAGCGTGTTCTCACAGTGTTGATTAATCCTCACAGAACACAACTGAAGGGAGTTTTGGCAGCTCCTGTGTCCTTCCCCGTCCCTGCTGCCAGACCTGTCCGTGCCTTCGCACCCACCTGCTCCTCGGCTCACTCTGCTCTGCTTTGTCCGATGGTCTCTGCTCCCAGATTCCCAGCCTGAATCACCAGGGAACCTGCAGCCACCCGCTGTGTGTGGGGCTGGATGGTGGAACAGCATCCCCGAAGTGCCTGCATCAGTGCCTGCCCTGCAGCTCCGCCATGCTTTGCTATTCCAGATTCCCGGGTAGTTTATAGTGGGAATTCCTTGGATTGCTGGCTGGCTGCAGGCTGGTGCTGGTGGGAGGGAGTGAGACATCAGCAGCTCTTCTGTGTCTGCAGGGGGGCCCTGGAGAGCCGAGGCTTTTACAGGGTTTGCACTGACCACGCAGCCCTCTCCTGACCAGTTTTGGCCTCGGTTCCTCGAGCTCCTTGTGCCCTTCACTGCTGCTCCCCGCTCCTACAAGGGCCGTGGGGCGGAGCAGCACGTGTGGCTTTTTGCTGTCCCCACACTGCATGGATGCCTGGGCCCAGGGTGCTGCTGGGGAGCTCTGGGGCACGTGAGGAGTCAGATCTCAGCCTCGGGGTTCAGTAGCCTGGCCAGCAGTGGGCATGGAGCCGAGCTGCCCCTCCACAGCCTGGCTGCCAGCTCCCTGTGCAGCTGAGGCCCCTGGGGCCGTGCTGGGGTGTGCGGTGCTGGGTACCCACACTGGCAACACCCGTGTTGGTCTGGGGCTGGTGGTGAGGAATGGGGTGACAGGTAGAATGGAGCAGCATCCTCCACTAACCCCCACATCTGTCCCTCCAGGCCATGACAGCGTAGGCAGGCGGCGAGACATGGATCGCTTCACAGAGTGCGGGACGCAGACGGATGCGGTGGTGGTGCTGTCCCTGGCACAGGCCGCGGTCCTGGGCTTGGTGTCGGAGAATGAGCTGCTCGGCGCCACCGTCAGCCCCGCTGGCTTCTTCCCGGCGCTGGGCGAGGAGCTGCCGGATGCAGCGGAGCCAGAGGGTGAGTGCCCAGCGGCAGGGGATGGGCAGGAGGAGGACGCCCTGGAGGCAGAGTCCCCCCTGGAGAAGCACGCGCGGCGCAGGAAGCGGCCCCCGGTGAGGCTGGTGCCCAAGGTCAAGAGCGAGCAGGCGGAGGACGAGGCCCCGCGTGAGGAGCCGGTGCCTGCCGAGGAGGAGGAGGGCGAGCGGCAGAGCGAGTGTCGGGTCCCACAGCAGGACCCCAGCCCGGAGCGAGCGGTGCAGAGCAGTGCCGTGAAGATGATCGACCTGGGTGCCCTCGGCAGGAAGCCGCGGCGCCTGCGGCACCTGCGCCGGCACGGGCACCTCGAGCTGCCGGGCTCCAAGCGCCGCCCCGGCAGTGCCGGCACAGCCGACGACCCCGCGGGGGCCCTGCGGACCGAGTGCGCGCTCAAGGCGGGCGCCGCGTCCCCCAGCGAGGCCGAGGCACCGGTGTCCCCTGAGCCCATGAAGAGCGAGCCGGGCCGCGGGTGGCAGGAGCCGGGCGAGCTGGAGCCGGCCGGAGCCACCAGTGAGCGCAACAAGAAGGCGCAGCTGGACCGGCTGGACATCAACGTGCAGATCGACGACTCCTACCTGGTGGAGGCGGGCGACCGGCAGAAGCGCTGGCAGTGCCGCATGTGCGAGAAGTCCTACACCTCCAAGTACAACCTGGTGACGCACATCCTGGGCCACAACGGCATCAAGCCGCACTCCTGCCCGCACTGCAGCAAGCTGTTCAAGCAGCCCAGCCACCTGCAGACCCACCTCCTGACCCACCAGGGCACGCGGCCCCACAAGTGCGGGGTGTGCAGCAAGGCCTTCACCCAGACCAGCCACCTCAAGCGGCACATGCTGCTGCACAGCGACATCAAGCCCTACAGCTGCCGCTTCTGCGGCCGCGGCTTCGCCTACCCCAGCGAGCTGAAGGCGCACGAGGTGAAGCACGAGAGCGGGCGCTGCCATGTCTGCGTGGAGTGCGGGCTGGACTTCTCCACGCTCACCCAGCTGAAGCGGCACCTCTCCACGCACCAGGGCCCCACGCTGTACCAGTGCCTGGAGTGCAGCAAGTCCTTCCACTACCGCAGCCAGCTGCAGAACCACATGCTGAAGCACCAGAACGTCCGGCCCTTCGTCTGCACTGAGTGCGGGATGGAGTTCAGCCAGATCCACCACCTCAAGCAGCACTCCCTCACACACAAGGTAGGGGACGGGGCACCCGGGGATGCTGCCCGTGATGTGCGTGGAGGGGATGTGCCAGCTCTGGATGTGGGTGCTGGGGAAGGGAGGTGTCCATGCACCCAGAGCCCTGGGAGACGGGTGCTGTGGGTGGCAGAGGCACCCCTGTTCATTCACTGGCCACTGATTAGCGGTGAATGGGCATCGCTATGGGTAGGGATGGGCTCTGGTGCCTGTGGTCCCCCGCTCCTTCCCTGCTCTTGCTCACCAGCACTGACTCAATACTGCACATTTCCAGGGTGGGTGAGACTGTGTCTGGGGGTGAGGCAGGAGGCAGGGTCCTGTCCCAGGGAATCGGCCATGGGGCAGCACAGGGATGGCCCTGAGCTCAGTGGTGCCCACTGTGCCTGCAGAAGGGGAGGGAGAGGGCAGCAGGAGATGGTCTGGGGAAGCTATGGATGAGGTGATGAGGGTACATCTGCCCCCAGCTCCTGGGCTCCAGCCCACTGACAGTCACAGAAACACAGAATGACAGACTGGTGTGGGTTGAACGCTCATCCAGTTCCAGCACCTGCACAGGCAGAGACATCAGTCCCCAAAGCTCAGCGTAGTGTGAGTAGGCTGTCCTTGGGGAGCGTGGTTCCTGCTCCGCACCGTGCCCAGCTCCGGTAGGGTCTGTGCAGTGACCCCATGGCTGCTGCTGCCTGCCCGGGACCAGGCTCTGCCCATGGCTCTTGCACCCTTTGCAGGGCGTGAAGGAGTTCAAGTGCGAGGTGTGCGGGCGCGAGTTCACCCTCCAGGCCAACATGAAGCGGCACATGCTGATTCACACCAGCGTCCGCCCCTACCAGTGTCACATCTGCTTCAAGACCTTCGTGCAGAAGCAAACGCTCAAGACCCACATGATTGTGCACTCACCGGTGAAGCCATTCAAATGCAAGGTACGGGGGGCCGGGAGGCTCAGCAGAGCCGGGGAGGTGGGGTTAGTGTAGTACCTGCTGCTCTGTGCTCCGGAGAAACCCGGCCAGGCTGGCTGAGTCCTTGGTCTCAGGAAAACAGCTTTGTGATGCCTCCCTCTGTTCGCTCGGGCAAACAGCTCATCAGCCTGCTCCGAGCTGCGCAGTGGGCGCCAGCGGTGGAGGAGGACAACTACTGCCTCTCTCTGATGAGCACTGGGGGTGCTGGAGTTCCCAGCAGCACCAGCACAGCACCTGAGGCCCCCACCGGAGCGGGGAGGAGGGAGCAGCCCCGTTACTCTTGGTGGGAGCGATGGGGTGCCGCAGGGTCAGGTCGCGGCGGGTCCTGGGGCCGTGGGGAGATCTTGGTGATGGGAATGCTGCCCGCAGGTCTGCGGGAAGTCCTTCAACCGCATGTACAACCTGCTGGGACACATGCACCTGCACGCGGGGAGCAAGCCCTTCAAGTGCCCCTACTGCTCCAGCAAGTTCAACCTGAAGGGCAACCTCAGCCGGCACATGAAGGTCAAGCACGGTGTGATGGACATCAGCCTGGACAGCCAAGGTAGGTGCAGGCTGCGGCCAGTGCTGTGGTTCTATCTGCTGCAGCTGCTCCTGGCTCTCGGCTGCTTGCTGGGGAGTTGAGTTGTGCTGCGGCAGCTCTGATGAGTGGATTTTGGCAGCCTCATGTCTGTTACCCAAAGGCTGCCCTCGTCCTGCCAGCAGCGCATGGTGACAACACTGTGTCCCCAGCCACGCACCCGTCCTCCATAGAAATGTAGTGAATGGGAGCGGGAGTAAGAATAATATTAATAATTAACTTCATTGAACAATAAATTAATAAATAGCTCCTCAAGAAGCCGCTGAGGCTTCAGCATCTCCCGACAGGACGGTGCCCTCTCGTGACGCTGTCATGGTGGTTTTGGTCGAGGGTTTTGCAGGGCGGGAGGGTAAATCCCGCTGCTGTTGCCCCGGCTGCCCCCTTGGTACCTGCCCAAGGACACTGAGCGAGGATGGGAGATGCTGCAGCCTCAGGAGCACCAGCACAGGTCCTGTGGCAGCAGCTGTGCAGCGGAGCCACCCCTACTTCCTAGGGACAGAGCTGGAGACCAGCGCTGGCTGTTCCATTCCCTTGGTTTCCCAGCAGCTTGATGCCTGCCTCAAGTCTGCCCTGGGGGGACCCGGCAGGATCCCCCATTCCTGCCCTTTTTCTTCCTCCTCACCTAGGACAATTCAGCCAGTGTGGGGGTGCAAGGGCAGGGGCTGCACTGGAAGGATTCCTCCCTGTCCCTGTGGTGGGATGGGCGCTGCAGACCCCTGCGTGTGACACAGTGAGCACACCGATGCCAGCTCTCTGCTCGGCAGTGCTCTCCCATTGCCCCATCCCTGCTGGGTGCATGGCTGGGGATCCTCTGAGCCAAGAGCCCCAAACCAGTGTCTTGGTTGAGCAGAGCTGTGGCTCCTGGGGAGCTTTGGGCTCTAATCCGAGTCCACCATCGGTGTCCCTGTGCTGAATCCTAGATTCCATGATGGAACTGGCTGGGGCCGACCACGCTGAGCTGGACGGGCAGCAGGAGATGGACGACTTTGAGGAGGAGAACTCTTATGGCTATGGGGGGGTGGGCAACCCTTCGGATGAGCACGCCCTGACAGAGCAGGCCATGAAGGAGATGGCGTACTACAACATGTTGTAGCGCAGGAGGAGGCTGCCGGGGGCTGCGTGGACATTGTGTGGTAAGGGGAGGTGAAGCATCCGGCCAGACCCGCACCTCCGCCCCTGGAGACAGGGGCTCTGGCTGGGATTGGTGAGGGATTAAACAGGGATGTCCAAAGCCTTTGCTGGTGGCAGCTGGAAGTGGCAGAGGCAGTGGCCGCTGCCATGGCCACACTGAGCTGGTGCAGCGGGGGCTCAGCCCCGGGCTGCTGCTGCCAGAGCCGCGACGGAGCTCCCACCAGCGATGGGGTCCTGCCCCCCCCTCCCCAGCGCCTGGAGCGGGAATGGCAAATGCCCCCTGCTCTGCCCTCCCTTTGCCCTGCTCCTGCTCCGCACTGGGCCGAGCCAGGACCAGCCCCGCCTCACCCTGGCCTCGCTCCAGCCCCAGCACATGCTGAGCCGCAGGCAGGGCAAGGCACATCCCAGACAATGCCGTGTTACTGATTCTACCTCCTGGCGCTGCCCCATGGCTGTGTGGGGCTGCAGCCCCCAGCCCTGAGCACCCCACAGGGCAGATGCCCCTGCCTGCCGCAGGAGGGGTTGTGGGTCTCGCTCCAGGCTATGGGGCCCGTTCATCACAGTGTATTTCCTTAGGCGCAGGCGGTGGAGGCGCAGCGCCGCGGTGACGCTGCTCCCCCGGAGCAATGAGGCTATTTTGAAAGTAATTTATTTTTTTCAGACGTGCCGCGTGGTTGGGTTTATCTTTTCACCACGTTCAGTTTCCTTCAACCAATGTGCTTTGTAAACCTGTGTACCGTGTGTGGTCTGTGCGGGGGGGCCTGGGGACCAGAGCGGGTCCTACTGCCCATGGGGCAGCCGAGCAGCACCAGGGCCCTGCTGATAAGCCACAGCTGCTCTCAGTGTCTGCTCCGAGCCCCCTGTGCTGTGCTGGGGATCAGGGAATGGCAGTGACTGGGGAGCCCTGGGGATAGATGGTCCATCCTCTGCTCTGGGTATTGTGGGAGGGGAAGAAGGAGCTGGGGCTGGGAGCACTGTCCTGGCTTTCCACGCTCCTTGCCATGGGGTCCTATTGGGAAGGGTCTGGGACCCCCAAGTTGATCCCCTGCACACACTGCCAGCAGCTGCACAGGTCCAGGTCCCACCACTCCCCCCACGGAGCATCCTCCACCCATCCCCAAATGCCCCAGCTTGGCTCTGGAGGGTGCCACCACCCAGGCCCAGTGTTCCCGGCAGGGCAGGGGCCCCCCAGCCTTGCCATCACCTTGGGAAGGATGGAGGTGGCTGCAGCGGTGGCCAGTCTGGGTCCCCTCATGCAGTGTGGTCGTGTCACCCCTAGCACTACCTAAGCGCCATTACCAAAAGGCTGCTGCGTGTGTCCCCCCTGCAAGGGGGTGCCAGGTGACTGCAGCACCACAGCACCAGGCTGGGGGTTCTTGTGGTGATGGCAGAGCTGGAACCGGTGGACGCTTGTGTCCCCCCTCCACATTCAGCCCCCAGTGCACACCCCTGCTGTGTTCTGGCTGGTTTTCATCTCGGTTTGAGGAGCTGTTTATCAATAGATCTAATACCTGCGGGTTCTGGAGCCGCCGCACCCCCTGCCCGTGCCCCTGGTCCTACACATCCCTGCTAGGAAAACTTTATGAACACTCGTAAGAAAACTGCTTACAAAAAGGGTTGAGCTGTCCCTGAGCTGCAGGGCCAGGCTGCAGGCGCCGGCTCTGTCCATGCAGCAGCAGCGGGGCCGGGCGCTCCCGGTCCCTACTTCTTGCCCAGGGCCTTCTCCAGGTTGTTCTTGATGGTGTCCAGGAAGTCGGTGGTGTTCACAAAGTGCTCGTTCAGCTTCACACTGCAGGGTACAGACAGGACATGGAGGGACCCATCGCTGGGGGTCCCTGCGTGTCCCCACTGCTGGCAGCACAGCCCAGGGCATGAGATGTGACCCCTGCCTGGCCATAAGCTGCAACAGACCCGAGTCCCCGGGGATGGGCACCCATGTCCACCCTGCACAGTCCCACACGTACTTGGCCAGGCCGTGGATGCAGCCAGCAAGGTCCTTTGTCATCGTCCCACTCTCCACTGTCTCCACGCAGACCCTCTCCAGTGTCTGGGCGAACCTGACAATGGTGGCATCACACGTAGGGCTCCGGCACCTCCCTGGCACCCCTGTGCCACGGATGCGCAGCCCCAGCATGTCCCATCCCACCATGCTCACTTGATCAGCTCAGGGTTACCATCCAGCTTCCCCCTGTGCTCCAGGCCACGTGTCCAGGCGAAGATGCTGGCGATGGGGTTCGTGCTGGTGGGTCGTCCCTGCACAGAGAGAGCGCTCAGCACCCAGTGCGGGCAGTGTGGCACGGGCAGCACCCGCAGGCACAGCGCACCCACCTTCTGGTGCTCCCGGTAGTGGCGGGTGACAGTGCCATGGGCTGCCTCGGCCTCGATGGTCTTCCCATCCGGACACACCAGCACCGAGGTCATGAGCCCGAGGGAGCCAAAGCCTGCGCAGAGATGGCGGTCAGAGCAGCCCTGGCAGGGTGACTGCGTGCAGCCCACCCCAGCCTGCCCCACAGCGCCCCACCTTGGGCCAGGATGTCTGACTGGACGTCCCCATCGTAGTTCTTGCACGCCCAGACAAAGCCCCCGGAGGACTTGAGGACCTGGGCCACCATGTCATCGATGAGCCGGTGCTCGTACCAGATCTTCAGCTTGTCAAACTCAGTCTTGTAGTGCCTGGGGATCCAGGGGCACGTCAGCCAGGCCTGGCCATGACCACCCCATGCCAGGTCCCACCCCCAGCAGCCCGAGCTCCTCCAAGCCCGTACTTATCGAAGATCTCCTGGAAGATGTCTTTGAAGCGGCCGTCGTAGGCCTTGAGGATGGTGTTCTTGGTGCTCAGGTAGAGAGGCCACTTCTTCTGGATGGCATACTGGAAGCAGCTGTGGGCGAAGCCTGAGATGGACTGCAAGGGAAGTGCATGGACACCCGTGGGACCCCGAGCCTGGCCAGGTCCCCCATGGACCCCACGGGGACCCCCCCGCTGCCCCGTTACCTCATCCGTGTTGTACATGCCCATGCCCACGCCGCCGGCGGGGAAGTTGAACACCTCCCACTCCTTCGCCCCGCTGCCGTCCTTCGGTGTGAAGATCATCTTGAACGTCCCGGACTTGTCCACCACGAAGTCAGTGGCTTTGTACTGCACAGGGCAGGGCAGAGTGTGGGGCAGGGTCCGTGAGGAGCTGCCGGACCCCCCGTGCCGCGGCACTCACCTGGTCACCGTGGGCATGCCGGCCGATGGTGATGGGCTTGGTCCAGCCGGGCACCAGGCGCGGGATGTTCTTGCAGACGATGGGCTCCCGGAACACCGTCCCCCCCAGGATGTTCCGGATGGTGCCATTGGGGCTCTTCCACATCTTCTTCAGCTTGAACTCTGGGGTGCACAGAGGTGAGGCCCCCCCCAGAGGACTCCCCACCAGCCACAGCCCCAGCACCCCCCCCCAGCTCCTCCGTGCTGTGGGCTGCTGCCAGACTCCACTGCCGGCCAAGGAGAGGCACAGCCAGTGCGGCTCAGCACGGGCACAGGTCCGGTCTGTCCCCAGCCCCACACAGCACCCCGGGGGGGAGGGCACAGCACTAAGCACAGGGCCCCCAGCCCACCACAGACCTGTGCCACCATGGGGACCCTGGCCCTTCACCCCTTGCCCACCTTCTACCCTGGCCTCATCCGGCGTGATGGTGGCACACTTGACAGCCACGCTGTACTTCTTGGTGGCCAGCGCCGAATCAATGGTGACCTGATCATCCGTCTTGTCCCGGTGCGGCAGCCCCAGGTCAAAATACTTCAGCTGGACATCCACGTTGGGCAGGATGAGCTGGGGGGGGCAGAGAGCGTCAAGAGCCCAGGCATGGTGCCGGGTGCACGGGGAGCAGCACCACAGCATAGCACAGCACCATGGCATAGCACAGCACAGTCAGCCCCAGCCCTGGCCCCAGCTCCAGCCCCTGCCAGGGACCTCCCAGGCCCCTGCGGACACAGGGCTTACTCTAGCACCTGCTCCCTGCAGACAAAGGACGGGCACGGGACACGGGGAGGGGAGCACAGGCAGGGTGGGCAGTGGGGGCCCTGTGCAGCAGCAGCTGTCCTGGACCCATTACCTTGTCCTTGATGAAGGCCCAGATGATCCGCGTCATCTCATCCCCGTCCATCTCCACCACTGGGTTGGCCACCTTGATCCGCTTGTCAGCATCTGGGAGCAAGCGGTGGCACGTTAGGGGTGCAAACCCAGACACACAGCTCAGCCCCACAGCTCTACACCCCAGCCCCATAGCTCATCCCCACAGCTCTGCACCTCAGCCCCATACCTTAGCCCCACAGATCTGCATCCCAGCCCAACAGCTCTGCTCTCGGTGTGACGTCCTAGGGGCACCATGAGACCCATCCGGTGGGGTTGGGTGCAGGTTGGGGTGCCCACCCCACTCGGGCACATATCAAAGCACAAACGCCCCTGCCATCCGGGCTGCTCCCGCACCAGTCCCGCTGCGGCCGCACTCAGTGCAGGTCAGCAATGCACAGACACGGGCGTGGGGCAGGACATGGTGCAAGCTGGGCGCAAAGCCCCACGTGAGACCAGCACGGGAGCGGGAGCGGAACCGGGTCAGACCCCGGGACACCCCGCACAGCACAGGCGCCGGGAGCAAACCCCCTCAGAGCAGGAGCCGGGTGGAAGCTGGGGTGTAAAACCAGCAGCAAACGCCTGCGGGTGCCACGTTGAGCTACAAAACCCCACACGGGACCAGCACCAGAAGCTGGGGTGAGACCTGGATGCTGTAAAGCTCAACGCGGGACGGGGACCGGGAGTAAAGCCTTCCAGGGGCCACACCGCGCTGCAGGTCGGGTGGAAAAACTTCCACATGGGACCGGGAGCGGGGACAAACCCCTTCGGGGACCAAACCCCAGTGGCACAAACCCCTCCAGGATCAAACTGGGCACGAGATGGGCTGCAAACCCCCTCGTAGAACCGGGACCGGGAGCAAAACCCCGCCCCCGGGACCTGCTGTGAGCAGGGTATGGACCCAAAAACCGCCCGGGACCGGGAGAAACCCGCCCGGACTGGCTGTAAGCGGGATACGGACCCGATCGCACCCCCAAATCCAACCGACCCTTCGTGCAAACCCTTCCGTGGGTCGAGACTGCTGCAAACCCCACTCGGAACGGGCGAGTCCCTAAGGACACTTAGGGCCCCCCCCACCCCCCCCCATACACTCACAGTGCCGGCGCTGCCCCACAGAAGCGGCGGGGAGGGGGCAGCGGACCAAGCGGCTCAGCACCGGGGCAGCGCGGAGGTAACGGGCGGCCATGGCGGGGCGCGACGGGGCGGACACGGCGGCTGTGGAGAAGCGGGGACGCGATTGCTCCGCCCCGGGGCGGTCCCTGCTCGGGTTCCCCCCCCGTAGGGCCCCGCGAGGGCCCCTTCGGGCCTTCGGAGGGTCCCACGGTGGGGGGAACCCCTGGTCTTTGTTTCACCCCACATCCCGCACACCCCCCTCCATCAAAACACCCCCGGGGGTGATGCCCTCAATGTGGCGCTGCAAAACATCAGCGTGCCCCCCCCTACTGTGTGCATGGGAAGGGGGGATGATGCCACTTGCTGGATGCCATCGGTGCCAAAGCACAAGGTGACTGGTGAGCCCCGGATCAGCTTTCATCAGGGTCCTTAGGGTGAGATGTCCCCCCCCCTTGTGGGCATCGCGCCTCACCACTATCTCTGTGTGGGGTATGAGGAGCAGGAGGGTTTGTGGTAGCAAAAGGAGATGGCTGTCCCGGTTCTGGGCACAGTCAGGGCTGGGAACACGCTGATGGTGGATCCCAGGGTCTGGAGCGACCTCAGGTTTTCCTTACATAGAAGTGAGTGTGACTACACAATGCCAGCTCGTGACTCAGGGCTGATGGGCCCAGTGGGGCGGGTGGCTGGTGCCATTGCCCCCAAGGGGACCTTCATCTGACCCTACACGGGGAATGAAGGGGGAAATGCACCCCATGGGCACCCCATCAACATGTCTGGATGGCAGGAGATGTGCTGGGGTGGCCAGGAGCCTGCTCGGCCTCAGTGCCTCTGCCCCGGCCAAGCCAAGGGCTTATTTTTAGCCACAGGGGACGGGCAGATCCCTCTGCGAAAGGAGGAACCGTCCCGCTGGACCTGCCTGCGCAGGCGGCGGGGCCGGGGGGAGGCCGGGCCGGCAGCACCCATTCTGCCTGGCTTTAACATTAACCAGAGCAGCAGCCTGCGGCGCTGCCAGCGCAGGGGGGCGGCCCCACCGCCTTCCCCGTGACTGCGCGGGGTGATCCTCCCCAGCACGGCTCTCCCCCCGGCCTCGGAGCAGCGCGGTGACCGCAGCGCTCGCAGGACGGGGTCACGCCAGCGGCCATGTGGCACCGGCCCAGAGCCGCCTCCCGGCAGAGCCCCTGCCCGCAGCGCAGCCCCTGCCCGCGGCACACCCCCCTGCCCGCAGCGCAGCCCCTGCCCGCAGCACAGCCCCTGCCCGCAGCGCAGCCCCTGCCCGCGGCACAGCCCCTGCCCGCGGCACACCCCCCTGCCCGCAGCGCAGCCCCTGCCCGCAGCGCAGCCCCTGCCCGCAGCGCAGCCCAGCCGCTGCCACTCCCCAGGGCGGCCGGGCAGGAGGTGGGGCTGCGGGGGAGCGACGTGTCCGGGGGGGCTGCGGATCCAGCAGCGTGGGGCCACCAGGGACCGGCCGGAGAATAGGGGAGGGCCTGGGGGGGGTTCCATCCGCTGCAGGCAGCCCTATGCTGCCCGTGGGAGGGGGCACCACACGGTCAACACAGGCTGCCAGTGGTGCTGCCTCCAAGCATGGGGTCCCTCATGGATGCCACTTGAAGCCACCAGCCTGTGGTCTGCTTCCCCCAGGACTGTGGTGCAGGGACAGCAGGGACTGTGGGACCCCCACCAGCGCCCCCTCCCCGCACCCCCGGGCACAGGGCAGCACAGGGCAGGCAGCTGCCTGCAGCAGAGCCTCTGCACGTGCCAGTGGCGTGGCCAAGCGCTGCGGGTGCGGCACGAGGCGAGGCGGCGCAGCCGCTCTGTGGACATGGCACGATGGAGCGGGGCTACCAACGGGTTGGTGGCCCAGGCAAGCAGATGGCAGTGGGGATGGGACAAGGAAAGGGAATTGCACGCGGCATGGCCAGGGGGAAGGATGCTGCAGGAAACCAGGCGCAGGGCCGCATCTGGCTGGTCCTGCCTGGGACCCCTGCCTGGCCCACCACGGGGTGCTGCCGGCCAAAAGTCACCCCAAAATGGCCAGAGCCGGTGTCACCACCAGGACCTCACAGCGATGCCTCAAGCTATGCTCTGGGTGTCCCACAGCCAGGACACCAGTGAGCCCCCTCTCACCCCAGCGGGAACCCCTCTGTGGTCCCCAAGCCACTCTCCCCACTGCCCCCCAGCTGTGCTGAGCGCCATGGCCGTGCTGAGCCCATCACTGCGGGGGGGGCAGCACCAGCATCACCCCACCCCGGCAGCACACCGGGACCCCCCTGGGGGTGCTAAGCCCCCACCCCCCCCAGCTCCCGCACCCCAGGACCGGGACCGACCCCCCCGAGCCGGGAGCACCCCCCGGCGGGCGGGGCCCCGGCGCCGGGGCGGGTTGGGGGGCGGCCGGGCGGGGCGGCCCCTTTGTTGCGAGCGGCGGGCGGAGCCACCGGAGCCGCCCCGGGCCCGCCGCGGGCGGGGATCCCCCAAGCCGGCCCCGCCGCCGAACGTTGAGCAGCGGGCGGCGCGCACCGGGCACGGGGGGGGTCCGCGTGCGCGTGTGTGCGTGCAAGAGGGTGTGCAGGGGCGGCTGCGTGCGTGTGTGTGAGCACGGCTCTGGCGGGGGCTCCTGTGCCGCCGTGCGGCGTGTGCGGGGTGCGTGGGGGCGCGGGTCTGCAGGGGTGTGCGGGGCGGTGGGGCGAAGGGCCTGGGTGTGAGAGTGTGTGCGTGTGCGTGTGAGAACGTGCGTGTGCGGGAGTGCGTGTGCGAGCGCGTGTGTGCGGTCGCGCGGGTGTGCGGGGTGCCGGCGCGGGGGGGTGCGGCGCCGCGGGGCCCTTCCCGCACGGCTGTTTCCCGGGGTTGCTCCCATGTGCCGGGTGTGTTACACGCGGTGCCCGGCTGGGCTGGGGACGCGGCCACATGAGCCGTGGGGCTCCCACGGGGGCCGCTGTTGGGGTTCGCACCCCCAGCCCTAGGCAGCCCCGCTGCGAGTGTGCCGCGGAGTGGCACGAGGAGCCCAGTAGCCGTTTGGGCTCCATGGGCCAGCGGTGGTTGGGAAGGGGTCTGCACCCCCCCGTTCCTGCACCCTGGCGTGCAGTGGTGCCTGTGCTCAGAGCCCACTGTGAGCACTGAAGGGTGCTCACTGGTTCTGTTTCACTCAGTGCACCCCAAGAGGTGCCCGATACGCAGCAGGGGCCCAGGGCAGCACCCATGGGTCCTGCAGCCATGGGCACAGGCAGTGGGTGTGTGAGTGCAGGCAGGCACTGGCACTGGGTGGGAGCTGGACCATGGGGATACCCCATGGTCCTCACAAGCAGAAGCAGGGTACAGGGGGCAGTGGGAACAATGGGATGGGTGCATTTGTGTGGTGCCGGGCAGGCTGGGCCCAGGGGTACCCAGTCACTCCATGGGGTAAATGGGGTGGTGTGGGATTGGCTGTGTGCTGCTGTTGGACACCAGCACCCAGGTCAGGAGGCCCTGGCAGCATGGTCAGAGCTGGCTGCAGGGGGACAGGCAGCGGGGTTGCAGCCCCTGGGCCCAGGAGGGTGGCACGGCCGGTGCCCATGGGATGGGGAGGATGCCCCACGGGCCCTGCACCAGGGCCAACGCCACGTTTCACCACAGGCTGGAGGCTGCCCCACTGTTGCCCCTCATCCTGCTGGAGGCCTCTCCCATCGCTGCTGGGGGCTGGAGCAGAGCCGTGTGTGCTGCTTCCTGCCAGCACCCGCGGCACTTGGGTGCTGGGAACACGTGGGGTTCCTGGTGCTGAGCAGCAGCGCTGGGAGCATCTGTAGGACCAGCAGGGCCAGAATCTGTGGCTGCAGGTGCATGAGCGCATGAGGGCTCCCTCTCTGCGCCTGTGCACAGCAGCCGGGGGGGCCAGGGTTGTCTGACAGCCTCCAGGAGAGAGACGAGCCGAGGGGGTGTGAGCCTCAGGAGACGTGGGTCGGAAGGAAGAGCCTGGGTGTGTGGGCTGCAAGCGAGCAGCTGTGGGTCTGAGCAGGAGATGTGTCTGCACTGCTGCCTGTGCTCTGCCTGCGCTGCTGCCTGTGCTCTGCCTGTGCCACTGCCATAACTGAGGCAGCAGGAGGAAGATGTGAGCACACAGGCAGCAGCAGCTGGGCGCAGGCAGCAGCAGCAGGGTACAGGCAGCAGCAGGATATAGGCAGCCTCAGCCCTGCTCCTTGTAGGCAGCAGCTCCTTTCTCCACAGCCGCCTTCCCAGGACCCGCTGCCTGCGGGAACGGGACTGGCGTGGGAATTGGGTGCAGAATTGCCCCTGCCCGGTGACCTCAGGCCATGGGGTTTGCAGCTGCACCTCGAGCCGTGGCTGCAGGCTGGGGTGGCAGCGGGGCTGCGGTGCTTGTGCGTGCAGGTACCTGCACACGCAGGCCTGGGCGCGCAGGGCAGGGTGCTGCAGGGTGCCCTGGCAGGGCTGGCAGCCTGCGTGGGCCAGCGGAGGAGATAAATGGGAGTTTGTGGTAAACAGGCCTGGCTGCCAGCAGCGTGGGGAGCGCCGCCACGCTTAAAGGCACAGCTCTGGCCTCGCTCCACTGCCTGTTCCCTGCCCTCCCTGCCTGCTCTCCCTGCCTGTCCCCCCTGCCTGTACCCTGCCTCCCCCCCCGCCTGCACACGGTGCCTGCCCCAAGAGCCTCTGGCCTCTCCATGGGGCTCCCATTGCTGCATGCCATCAGACAGGGGTGTTGCATGGTTGCTCACATAGCCATGCACAGACGAGTCCAGACCCCCAGGGTCTTCCATGCCCACCCTGGTGCCGTGGGGCGGAGGGGCTGTGGCTGTGGGTGTCTGCTCCCATCCCACACAGAGTGATGGTGACGTGCTGGGCTCCATGACGCAGAGCCCTGTCCCGTCTGTGGCACTTCCCGGGCAAAGGGTGCTGATAAGGCCGGTGGGGTGGAGCTGGCAGGGCTGTCCCCGGCCCCAGGAAGGGACGTCACCTTTGGGAGCACAGCGGGAGCAGGAAGGGAGCCAGGAGACAAGGGAGGCCGGGCACCAGCGGCAGCACCAACCCCCGGGCACCAGGTACAGCCGGGGCAGCCGGCACCGTCCGGCAGTGCCGAGTGGGCAGAGCATAGGCAGGGCTGTACAGGGGCATGGAGGTCACAGGGGGTCCCACCGGTGTGGTGGCGATGGCCGGGGGCACGGGAGCCAGGCCTGGCCAAGCAGGGTGCCGTGGAGCTGTGCCCGGCGCGGGGAGGCTGGTGATGGGCAGCCCCGGTCCCGGGGGAGCTGCCGCGGCGAGGGAGACCCCGTTCCCCCAGTTGCCATGGCAAAATCAGGAGCTGTCATTAATATCGCGTTGCCGTGGCAACCGCTGGACGAGCGGGCAGTTCTGCGGGGTCTGCTCTTGCCGGGGGCTGCGTGTTCCCGCGGTGCGGAGCCCGCCGTGGGTCCGGGCAGAGGGTCCTGCTCCGTGCCGTGCTCAGGCTGCGGCCCCACCGGGACCGCGCTCATCCCGGAGTCTCCTGGGACGGGGCACTGCGGCTGGCGGGGACGTGTCTCGTGTACCTGGGGGCTGGCCTGCTCGGTGCCGGGGAGCCTTGCCCCGTGGCGGGGGCTGGCACAGGCGTCCTTCTGCGCGGCTGTGCCGAGTCCCGTGTGGGCCCATCGCTCCTGAGGGAGGGCAGGGAGCGCGGGGCTGTGCAGGGGAGCAGCCACGGCCCCAGCAGAGACCACAGTCCCCAGTAGAGACTCCGGCCCCGGCTGAGGCCCCGGCCCGCGCCTCGCAGGGCAGCCGCGGAAAGCCTCTGCAGAGAGTGGAGATGGAGCAAAGCTGGAGCCGGGGGCTGCTGCAGCCTTGGGGTGAGCTGTCCCCGGGACAGACAGACCCCCCGGACAGACAGACCGACCCCAGCACCCCAGGCTGGTCGGTTTCCCCGCTGCAAGGAGGGAGCTGTCGGTGCGGGGAGCCCCCCGCCCCTGTGCCGGTACCCGCCGCCGCTGTCGGGTCGGGGCGCACAGCGGCCCCCCGCGCCAGGACCAGTTGCTGCTCGCCGGGGCTGCTCGGGAGGGGCGGGGGGCGGTACTGGAGCTCTCGCAGCACCGGGAGACCCCCGGGGCAGCCGGGGCGGGGCGGGGGCGGTCCTGGCGGGGAAGCGGCCGCCTCCTCTTCCGAGCTGCTCACTCCGCGCGGGTGCAGCCTGGATCGGTACCGGGCAGCTGGGTCTGTTCCGGGCAGCCTGGCCCGGTGGGCTCGGTACGGCTCGGTACGGCTCGGTACGGCGGGGCTGGAATCGGTACGGCGGGGGTGTGTCCGTGTTTTGTCGCCCCGCCCCGGTGCCGGGGGGGCGGACGGGCAGCCCCGGGGCTGGGGCTGGCGAGGGCGGCGCCGGGCGGGCGGCGGGGCCGGGCCGAGCCGAACCGAGCCCCGCCGCTGAGCCAGTCTCTCCCCGCAGGTCAGCAGCGCCCGGGCAGCTTCGCGGGAGGCGGCGGAGGCCCGGCCTGGCCCGGCCCGGTTCGCCTCGGCCCCGCCCGGGATGGCGGCGCTGCCGGTGCTGCCGGTCCTGGCTCTCTCGGTGCTGGCGGCGTTGGTGCTCTCAGCGGCGCAGGAGCCCGTCCCTCGGGTCAGCCTGCCCTACGGTGAGTGTCCGCACCCTCGAGGGTATCCATCCCACGGAGCTTCGGCGGTTCTCCGTCCCCCCACGGTTACTGAGCATCCCACCCAGCCCCGGGGCTCCCCACACCACGGAACCGGGCAGCAGAGTGGAAACGCCTTGTGACGGCCGTCGGTGCTGAGGCTGCACAATGCCCTCCCAGCCTGCCCAGCACGCCAGGGCCCGTGGCCCACTGGGGGGCATGGCCGGGGCAGCAGGGTCCTGGCAGTGGGATGCAGCAGCAAGGGCTGGGGTTGGGCTGCTTGGATGGAGCAGAGCCGCGGGGCTGCGTGTGCTGCAGTGGGAGCATGGGTGCATGCAGCTCTGCACTGGACCCTGCATGGGTCTGGGGCACCCAGGGAGGCTCCTGTCCCCACATGCTGTGCGAGCATGGGATGAGGTGAGCTAGGCACGGGGGTTCTGCCTGCTTCGTCTGTGGTTTTATCCCTGTTTTGGGGGCAGCGGGGGGCTTGTGGGTGCCCTCCCCACCCGCTGTGTCCCTGGGGCTCTTGCTGTGCTGTGTCTGGCTGCAGGCTGCTCCAGGACCTGCTGCAGTCCCACCAGCAGCGTGGTTCTGGCAGGGCTTGGGGCTGCACTGGGGCAGGCAGGGGACTGTTGGGCCAGGCAGAGCCCCTTGCCAGGAATATCATCCTGCGGACAGACCCCTCTTGCCCTGCAGAGCTCCCCAGGGCTGGTGTAGGGTGGGTGAGCAGCAGGACACGCTCCGTGGGCAGCTTGGGGTCGGCACCAGCAGCTGCTGGGCCCAGTTCCATTGCCTGGCGCTGGGGCTGTGGCACGCTGGGGGCCGCCCATGTGTGTCTGTGGCAGCCGCGCTGCCAGAAGGTGGCTAAATCCGGCTGTGGGGCAGCCTGGGAGGGTGCCGTGGTTTGGGCTGCGCTGGCAGCGGGATGCGGGCAGCTGGGGGCGCTCCCTGGCTCGACGCGCTGTGGTTCACCAGCGGGGACGTGGCCGCGCCGCATGCTCCCGTGACCGGCAGCCGCTGCTGTGGTGGTACCAGCAGATGTGGGACCCGCCGAGCTGGATGGGACGGCCCCGCTGGGCGCCGTGCCATGCCGTGCCACGCCGCGTCGAGCCGCGCTGCCCGGTCCTGCCTGCACAGACCGGTTCTGGCTGAGCTCTGCCCAGCTGCAGAGGCTGCTGTGGCTGTGGGGCTGCAGCTCACGGGCTGCTCCTGGCGTCCCGATGTGGATCCCAGCGCTGCCAGGTGGGGCTGGGCAGGGGGCACGTGCCCAGCGCTCTGCCAGTGGCTGCATGTTCCCGGTGCTGGCTCCTGGGGGCCATGGCCGCGTTGGGGTTGCCGTTGGTGGGAGGGAGGAGCTGGGAGCTGCTCCCCTGGAAGCGCTGGATGTGCCTCCAGCAGGTTTGTCTGGAAGAAGCAGGTCTTGTCCTAACAGGTCCCCTGGCAGCCAGCACAGGCTCCTGCAGCTCCCCGGGGTTGGGATGGCAATGCAGGGTGCAGGGGCCCCCGCTGTCCCTCCAATGCCTGCACTGGGCTGTGCCCACATTGGGCAGCATTACCCCGAAGCTAGGGCGCAGGACCCCTCGAAGGATGGTGCTTTGGGGGGTCAGCATCATTCTGTGATGCTGCAGGAGAGCTGGGGCTGGTGCCGGGTCCCTGAGGATAGGGGAGATGCTACCCCGTGCAGTGGTAACCGGGACCTGAGGAGTGACTGGGGATGGGGAAAGGAGCAGAGTCCTGCCCCGCAGCACCGCGGGCACTGCAGCACCTCGAGTCCTTGAGCTGGCTTGCACAGAGGAAGGGCTCATGGGAGCCCTGGGGCTGACCCGGGAGCAGGCAGGGGGTCGGGGAAGGTCAGGGCACAGGGGTGTCAGGAGCGAGGGTGTTGGCAGCATGACTCAGGCTGACACGTCCCGCTGACACAGCCGGGCCCGTCTGATTCAGCGGCTACGGGAGAGCAGAGGAGAGGAAAGGAGCAGACCGGAGCGGAGCAGAGGAAGGGCTTCCAGGGCCAGGCCACCCACACGGGATGGGCACTGCGTGACTCAGCTGCAGGAGCCACCCGTGTGCGGGTGCGAGGTGCCGGTGCCCGTCCCTCCCTGCCGCAAGCTCGGGCGCTTGGAGGCCAGGCTGGGTCGTTTGTGTCACCCGCACCTCCGGACTGAGTCCCAGGGTTGTGCGTGACAGGACAAGCATGGCCCTGGCTGTGGCGCCCGGTGCGGGCAGGGCTGCTATGGCGTGCCCTGGGCCTGTGCCTGCAGTCGGGACCAAGCAGTGGCTCTGGCTGCCCTCAGGTGCTATTTTGCCCATGCACAGTTACTGCGGTGCTCTGTGTGTGCCTGAGAGAGCTAGGTCCAGCCCTGGCAGCTCTGTGCCAAGCAGAAGGTCAGGGCAGGAGTGGTGTGTGGTGTCCCCGGGTCTGGGTGCTGAGCACCAGGGGCTGTGCGGGGCTGATGCTGGTCACTCTTGCCCCACAGACTCAGAGGAGCGCATTGTGCAGCGGTTTGAGGTACCTGGTGTGACCAACTACACAGCCCTGCTGCTCAGCCCTGATGGCAGCACCCTCTACGTGGGGGCTCGCGAGGTGCTTGTCGCCATCAACACCAGCCACTTCCAGCCTGGGGCACCGGCACGCAGGGTGAGGATGGGACCTCGGGGAGGGACAGCTCGATGCAGGGGTCCTCTCACTGGCAGCGTTTGGGGTCTGTGCAAGCTGCCAGCCTGGGGAGAGGGTGCATGGGGACCAGCCGGTGCCGGGGGGCTCGCAGTGACCATCCCCTCCCTGCAGCTGCCATGGAGCGCCGATGAGGAGAAGAAGAGGCAGTGTGTGTTCAAAGGCAAGGACCCACAGGTGAGCCGCCCTGCGTGCCTGTGCTGTGGCACGAGCGGGACGTGCCACGGGGCATGCAGGCAGGAGGCTGAGCCGGCTGCTCTCACCATGCAGAGGGACTGTCACAACTACATCAAGATGCTGCTGCGGCTGAACAGCACCCACCTCTACACGTGCGGGACCTGCGCCTTCAGCCCGGCCTGCGCCTACGTCGTGAGCACGGGCGGCGGGTGCTGGGGGGATCCCTGCTGCGGGGCCCCGGTGCTGCCGCTGCTGCGGCTCACAGCCCGCTCCCATTGCAGAACGTGCAGCACTTCAGCCTGGAGCGGGACACGTTGGGGAAGGTGCTGCTGGAGGACGGAAAGGGACGCTGCCCCTTCGACCCCGAGTACCGCTCCACGGCCGTCATGGTCGGTAAGGCCACCGGGACCCTCGCGCTGCCGGCAGTGCCCAGCTGAACCGCGCTGAGCACGGACCCTGGCGGGAGCGGGGCTGTGCTGGTGGCGCGTGCCGGGTCCCAGCGGGAGCGTCTCTTTGGCAGACGGCGAGCTCTACGCTGGGACTGTCAGCAACTTCCAGGGCAACGAGCCCACCATCTACCGCAGCCAGGAGAGCCGCATCGCCCTCAAGACCGAGAACTCCCTCAACTGGCTGCAGGGTGAGAGCCGGGCTGGGGTCTCCGCGGCCTGGGCTGGGGGAGCCGTGAGGCCAGTGCTGAGAGTGCCTGTGTCCCCAGACCCGGTGTTCGTGGGCTCAGCCTACCTGCGGGAGAGCCTGCCTGCCGGCAACCCCGAGGGCGACGACGACAAGGTCTACTTCTTCTTCAGCGAGACTGGGAAGGAGTTCGACTACTTCGAGAACACCATCGTGTCCCGCATAGCGCGTGTGTGCAAGGTGGGCACAGGGCAGTGGGGATGTGCCCAGGGTGTCACTAGTGGGGTGTGTGGGGATGTGGGACCACCCTGCACACCTCTGTTCTCTGGTTCCTGGACATCCAGGCAGGGACCAGTGCCCATGGGAGACGCCTCTAGGGCAGTTACGGCTCCAGGTCGCCCAGCCCAAGGCTGAGGCTCGAACCTGCTGCTCCCACCAGCGTCTTTGGTGTCAGTGACCCTTTCCCATCTTCTCTGCCACGTTGCTCGAGGGGACACAAGACCCGTCCTCCTCTTGGGTTGTGTTTCCCTTCCCCCGGGTGCATTGGACCCTGCCCATTTGTGCCTCCCCACCACCGGGGCTGCTCTGCCGGGCCTCGGCACTGCTGCATGGATGGACAGACAGACCCTGCTCCGCTGTCCCAGCCCATGGGGGTCCGGCTGATGGGTGGCACCGTGCCCTGACCCGCTGTGCCGCGCAGGGGGACCAGGGCGGGGAGCGCGTGCTGCAGCGGCGGTGGACGACTTTCCTGAAGGCGCAGCTGCTCTGCTCGCACCCCGAGGACGGCTTCCCCTTCAACGTGCTGCAGGACATCTTCGTGCTCACCCCGGCGGAGCTGCGCTGGAGGGAGACGCTCTTCTATGGGGTCTTCACCTCGCAGTGGTGAGCGGCGGGCAGGGCCCGTGGCGTGGGAGGCTCGGCGGAGGCTGGGTGCCTGATCTCTGCCTTCTTCTGCCAGGAACAAGGGCGGGCTGGGCAGCTCGGCCGTGTGCGCCTTCCCCATGCGCAGCGTGCAGCGAGCCTTTGGAGGGCTCTACAAGGAGGTGAACCGCGAGACTCAGCAGTGGTACACGGACACCGGCCCCGTGCCAGAGCCCCGGCCAGGCACAGTAAGTGCCTCCTCAGAGCCTGCCCAAGTGCAGGATGTGGGGCAGCCCCTCTTGCCCTGACTCCCGTGCCCTGACTGAGCCCTGTCCTCTGCCCCCAGTGCATCACCAGCCACACACGGCACCTGAAGATCAACTCTTCCCTCCAAATGCCGGACCGGGTGCTGAACTTCATCAAGGACCACTTCCTGATGGACAGCGCGGTGCGCAGCCAGCCGCTGCTGCTGCAGAGCCGCCTGCGCTACCAGCAGATTGGCGTCCACCGCACGCAGGGCCTGCATGGCACCTACGATGTCCTCTTCCTGGGCACTGGTGGGTGCCGCCATGGGACAGGGGCTGGTGCTGCGGGTGCCCCTGTTCCCGCTCAGCACCGTTCTTGTGTTTGCAGACGACGGGCGCTTGCACAAGGCCGTGCGTGTGAACCACGGGGTGCACATCATCGAGGAGATCCGCCTCTTCCCTGCCGGACAGCCCGTTCTCCAGCTGCTGCTGGACCAGGACCAGGCAGGAGCCGGGCATGGGCACACTGAGGGTGGAATGCTGTGGGGCAGCTCCTGTTCATGGGTTGGGGTCTGCAGGAGCACCCCCTCTGCATGGTTCCCACTGACCCTCCTGTTTCCTCTCCTTAGGGCCTGGTGTACGCAGCCACCTACACGGCAGTGGCTCAGGTGCCCTTCGCCAACTGCAGCCTGTACCGCAGCTGTGGGGAGTGTGTGCTGGCACGGGACCCCTTCTGTGCCTGGAGCCGGGGTGCTTGCCGCAGGGCCAGCATTCACCCCCCAGCACACCCCCAGTAAGTGCTGCACCAGCTGCCCCCCCTTTGCATCCCCTGCACCCTGCAGCACCCTGCAGCACCCCACTGCCCTGACCCCTCTCTGTCTGCAGTCTCTGGGCACAGGACATCGAGGATGCTGACACGGAGCGGCTCTGCCCGCTGCCCAACACCTCCCAACCGCGTCCCCGCATCCTCCTGCCTCCAGGTGAGCTCCTGCCGCGGGCTGCTGCCAGCCCAGGGTGTCCCAGTGCTCCCATCACTCAGCATCCCCATCCGCTCGCTGACGCACCCATGATTTGTGTCCCCGCAGCCTCGGGTGCCCCGTGCCAGCGGGTGCTGCTGCCGCCCAACGCGGTGCGGCCGCTGCCGTGCCAGCTGCTCTCCAACCTGGCCTCGCGGCTGTGGCTGCACCACGGGGCGCCCGTCAACGCCTCCTACCTGGTGCTGCCCGACGGGGCTCTCATCCTGGTGGGCAGCCCCGAGCGTGCCGGCACCTACGAGTGCTGGTCGCTGGAGGAGGGATTCCGCAAGCTGATGGCCAGCTACTGTGTGAGCGTGCAGGAGCTGCCCCGCGCGCCGCCAGACCCCGGCAGGAAGGCAGCCACTGGCCGGGACGCCCTGGAGGCCGTCAGCACGTCGCGCAGCACATCGGCTGTGGGCAGCGCTGCGGCACGGCTGGACGGCAAGACCTACTGGACCGAGTTCCTGGTGATGTGCGTGCTCTTTGCCGCAGCCGTCCTTGCGCTTGCCCTCTTCCTCCTGCACCGGCACCGTGACGGCATGAAAGCCTTGCTGGAGCCTGGCGACCCCGGCCGGCACCAGAAGCCGCCCCGCAAGCCAGTGGAGAGCCTTCCCCTGAATGGCAGCAGCCTGCCCAGCGCAGCGCCTGAGCACAAGGGCTACCAGGCCCTGCAGGACAACTACATCGTGAGCACCCCCGTGCATGAGCCCCCTGGACCCCAACGCACCTTCTCTGAGTCAGAGAAGAGGCCCCTCCATGTCCGGGACAGCTTCGTGGAGGTGTCTCCCACCTGCCAAAGACCCCGGGTGCGCCTGGGCTCCGAGATCCAGGACTCGGTGGTGTGATAGGACAGGAGCCGAGCCCGAGCCTGACACCACCTCTGCTCTGCTGAGCCGTGCGGACCACATCCAGGTCCGCGTTGTCTGTGTGTGCATGCCCGGAGCCCGGCCCCGCTCCAGTGCGGGGGCTTGGCTGCCCCGGAGCTCCCGGGCATCACCTCTGCTGCTCCGGCTCTGGGAGCGAGGGGCACCATGTGCCTTCCGGGGGCCTGCGGGATGTTCCCCCCAGCGGGGATGGACACGGTGCCTCGCCCTGGCTCTGCGGAGACCCTCTATGCAGAGGGCAGGAGGGGCGGCTGCCCCTCGCGCCCCGACTCACTGTGATGTGCTGGTGCAGGACCGGCGCCAGGCGCGCGGCCGGGCATGTGCTGTGTGTCTGTGCTTGGTTTGTTTTAATGCGTTGGAAATGTGAATCGTGTCCCGGGCAGGGGCGCGCCCCGCGCCCACGTGCGTGTGCAGAAACATCCGTGGTTTTTATATAAAGTCCAGGTGTCTCCTTTGGACCGTGTGTGCTGCTGCGGCGGCGCCAGCCCACGGCCGGGAGCCGTGTTCAGCTCTCATTGCGGACGGGGGCAAGCCTGCCCTTGGCCAGCTCTTCCTCACGCCGAGGGGGATGGACAGAGGGACGGGGCAGGATGTGCTGTTGGCCAGATCTGCTCTGAGAAGTTCCCGTGTGCTTGGCTGTGCATTGGGCTGGGACAGTCGAGGCTCTGCAGGGATGCGGCTGCGTGTCATTGCAGCGATGCTGCCAGGGCTGGTGCAGGAGGGTCCCTGTGACCCCACTGTTGGGTGCTGTGCATCACAGCAGTGAACTTGGGCAATGCTCAGCTCTTCTGGGGCTGTGCTGTGGCGAGGAGGCTGTGGGAAGTCTGGTAGGACAGAGCTGCAGAGTGATGGGTGATGCTGTCCCAGCACCACAAGAAGCAGAGGAAGGCTGAGGTGACCAAAGTGGGTGCTGCGGTGCCAGGGGTGGCTGTGGCAGCTCCTTACCCAGCACCAGGGTGTCCTTGTCCCTGTCTGCACAGTTGCAGGCAGACCCCAGCTGCTTCACCAGTGGGATTTGGCTCCATGAGGGCTGATGGCTGGGACTGGTGGTGCGGCACCACTCCTGAGCCCTTGCACGCCCGCGTGCCGAGGTAGCACAAGCACAGGGCTGGGAGGAGCAGCGTGTGGAGGCAGGAACCCCCCCAGGGCCGGCACTGCCCGCTCCTGGCTGGACCAGCGCACCCGGCTTCCTGCCCAGCCTGTTCTGGGACATCAAAAAAGCCACCGGAGGCATTGGCTGGTGCAGTGCCAGCAGACACGGCCCCCAGGGCTGCAGATACCATCAGCACCACAGGCACTGAGCTGGAAGGGCCTGGAACAAGGAGCTGGTGCATGAGAAACGGCTGCACCGGTGCCGTGAAACAGCTGTGAGCTGTGGCACCGGTGAGACAGACCAGGGCACTGACACCAGCTCCAAACCTGCAGCCCTGCATCCAGCTCTGGGGCAGCAGCACAAGAGGGACATGGAGCTGTTGGAGCGAGTCCAGAGGAGGCCATGGAGATGCTGCAAGGGCTGGAGCAGCTCTGCTCTGGAGCCAGGCTGAGAGAGCTGGGCT
>WYDI02024461.1:0-29499 GCA_009867235.2 Psittacus erithacus | reverse complement strand
CTCTTCTCCAGGCTGAACAGCCCCAACTTTCTCAGCCTGTCTTCATACAGGAGCTGCTCCAGTCCCCTGATCATCCTCGTGGCCTCCTCTGCATTTGTTCCAACAGTTCCATGTCCTTTTTATGTTGAGGATACCTTGTCATAACTTGCTGGGATAATGGATAAATGCACAGAGCCATACTGAGCTGGACAGCATACAGGACTGAAGAAGGGGTGCATGTGAGGCTTTGCAGCTGAATATTTCTGTAAGACACATCAAAGAAAGAAGAAACGTTTTTTGCCTACCCGGCATAGGATAAATCATGTTGTGAAAATAAGTCATTTGCTTCACATTTCAATAGGGTCAAGATGATGATCTCAGGAAAAAAAGCAGGTGAAACAATGGAAATACAGGACAAATGGAAAAGAATATTATTTCAACTGAATGATGAAAAAAATGCAGAGCATGATAAATCCAAGAATCTAGGCATAAAAATACAGATAAAAATACAGTAGTGAGGGGTTTTTAAACAAATTATCAAAATCATGGATAGTTTCATATGTAGAGATTAGCAATGTAAGTCTGAAGTGGGAAGAAGGATAGGAGAGTGATCTGTACCATTTATACATGGTTGGTCAGCTGACTGCTTTAGTACACCAGAGCAGTTTTTCATTTCTCAGAGAAAAGGATGTAGGTTCTCATCCTATCAAGCAGAACTTAACTCTGACAAATGCTGCACCAAGTATTGCATATTTATATGACAACTATCATTGGCTACCAATATCACAAAATCATTTTACAGTGGCAGTTGAGATTTTTACCTTGCATGAGCCAATTAAACTGAAACATTAAAAGTAAATATGGCACTAGCAAACAGTTATAACTGTACTTAAAATATTGATTGCCAGGCAGAAAGTCACACATCACATTATCATGGCAGGCTGTTCTGCAAGCTGCAAGTAAACCTGGGGTAGAATTTTTGCTGTTGTTGTTTGGGTTTTTTGTTTTAATATATATGTTGTTTTAAAAAATTAGGTGTTAAGCACTAGGCAAAACCAGGTGTTTCTGGTACCGAATAAGGGCACATTTTTATGCCTGTCCACTTTCATTCTAGAAGGTCATTTCTATCTAAAAAAGCAAAAAGAGAACAGGAAGCACGTAAGAAGTTATCAACCAAAATTGTATTTGAAGACAACATTGAGGTTTCTCCAGATTGTTCTGTTTCTCAGAGCTTTCTTTTCTTATTTTCTGATTGGAGCAAAGTCAAATACATGTGGTTGCTGGTGCTCACAGTGCTGCTGCTCTCCATCACCCAAAATGAAATGCAGTTAAACAGAAGGAATGTGTATTTTCATGAAATATTACAGGAACAGACTATTTTTGACTCAGAAATGGATGATCCAGTGGTAGATAAAATAAACACTGATTTTTCCTGTCACATCAAGAAGGTATTTTTAGTAACTGCTGTTCATTTACCACTAAGGATTTTAGATAAGCTCTGTAAAAGACTGGAAAAATACTGTAAATTTGAAAATTCAGTGTAGATGGATACCAAAATTAGCCATGGGCGTTTGTTTTGTCTTGAACATACATTGTCACCTAAAGTTCATGAAAAATGTGACAGATCTGCACATCGATATTCAACTGCTGTATTTCATAGATACTTTTAGTGGAATAAAAATACATAAACTCATGTGGTTTTTCTACTCAAATATGAGGTGTTGCTTACTATATATTTGTATTATGAAGAATTAAATAAAACTTAAAAAAATAATTATCCTAACTTAACAAAACAGCAAATCAGGCTGTTTAGGCTGTGAATCTCAAGTAAGCTTTCCCTCCCCTCAGCCTGAATAAGCAGTGCTGACAGTTTTGCTACAGTGGCATTCGTGACTAGCTCTAGGATCAAGTATTTTGATCGCTGAAGCTGATGTGGCAGATTTAACCTGAGACATGATAAGTTAAAATAAACAGGGTGTGATGGAGCTGACAAAACAGGCATCTGGAAAAAACACTGAGATCCTGATGAAAAGTGTATTATCCAATACAAACCTTCAAAAAGACTATGTTTTTCATAGGGTACGTATTGATAAATTTTCCCTTTACTGATTAAACTAATTTACTGGTATTGAAAAAGAGTTTTAATATTTAAAATTAGATTCTGCTATGACTGGTGCTCTTTGAATCTAGCCATTCCTACCAGTGCTTCCTCTGTATAGTATAAAACCGAAAGTCAAAAGTACATTATCCAAATGGTTGGAATTGCTCGGAAATTCCCATAACAGAAAAAGTCTAAATTCTGCTTTTGCCCTTTCAGTTCTTAAAAGAGGCCTATAAGAAAGATGGGAAAAGCCTTTTTAGCAGTGCCTGTTGTGACAGGATGAGGGGTGATGGATTTAATCTAAACGAGGAGAGATTCAGGCTGGGCATGAGAAAAATTTTTTACAATGAGGTTGGTAAAACACCAGCACAGGTTGCCCAGAGAGGTGGTGGATGCACCTGGAGACATTCAAAGCCAGGCTGGATGTGGTTCTGGGCAACCTGATCTAGTTGAAGATGTTCCTGCCCATTGCAGGGAGGTTTTACTATATGAGTTTTGAAGGTTCCTTCCAACCCAAATTATTCTATAATTCACTGCAATTTGCAGCTTTAGAGTCTTAGGAAGTTTGGGAGCTCTGATGGTTTTGGTGGAAATCCTGTTTCTAAAAAGCATAACCTCCATAAAATCAGTAATGTGAGAAAACGTACACTGTAACGTGAACAGATTAGGACCAGCTGATGCTCTTCTATCTTGCTTTGCATTTTCCTAGCTCAAGGTGATGCTTTGTTACTGGCATTGATGACTCAAAGACCAGAATCAAGTATTATTAAGCAGCAGTTGAAAGAAAGACATATTAGAGATGCAGCTGTCTAATAAGAATTTCAAGATAACTGAATCTTTTTCCAATTGCATTGTAACATTTCTATCGGATCTTTTACAGCTGAAGTCTTACAGCTAATGGTAGATTCTTTAGCTGCTTGCTTCATCTGTTATAGTAAAGGAAGCAATAAAAATAGCAGGCATGTGGATAAACCCACTATCTTGCAATATTTTTCTGAATTTATTTGACATCACCCCTTTAATACCCGATTGAGTTTGGCCTTATGACTTTTTAAGACAAGAGAGAAAAAGAACTTCTTGTCATGCAGCCATATGGGGGTCTCCAGAGCCATAGCTCCAAGCTCACAAGGAAGGTCAAGGTGGAAAGCAACTGGGCTTTAGCACAGCAGGCAGGTGGTGAAAGGAGAGAAACTGCTGGAGGCTAAGGTTCTGCAAAAGGAAACACTAAAGATCTTTTTACTTCTCAAATGCTGCAAGGGGCAGTCATCCACGTTCCAAGACTCAGAATCTTACTTTAGATGCATCTTTACTTCAAGACAGGGATCCAACAGTGTTAGAATTAATTCACAAGCCATGCGCCTTCCACATAAACCCTCTGACCTATATCACAACAGTTTAATGTCAACACAAGCACTCAGTAATTACAATAGGCTACACACTGGAAGGAAGAGCAAATGTTCTTCCAGCCAGATTCAAATCAAAACAAGCACTGCTGGCCAATGCTACACTTCAGCACCCACAAGTAATACACAGGTATCCACATGCTGCACTGTCATCAAGGAAAGCATGATGTACTCCTTGAGCTGGGAGTTCCAAGGACTTTTCCCAGTATTATCAACTGTTCTTTCCAGTCTAACTTCATGCCATCCATGCCTCAGCCTTGCCCTTGCACTTGACAGCTCATCCCATGAGCCAACTGGCCACCATCAGAGGCACAAACACACCACAACCACATTAATGCTTCCATAATTTTGAGGAAGGGCAGTCCCTGGCAGGGGAGGATTTGTTGCCCAAAACTCAGAAGGAAATGTTCAAGAGGAGCAGTGTATCTCTGATAAGCACATGTGTGTGTTCCAAACTACTTGCTGGTGGGGTGAGAAGCAGAAAGGGCCTTGGCTCTGTGTAAGCACTACTCAACAGTAGCTGAAACATAGCTGTGTTACTACATTTTGTTCATTCTAAATGCAAAACTCAGCACTATACCAGCTACTAGCAAGAAAATAAGCTGTATCCCAGCCTAAACCAGGATGCCACTATAGTCTGCAAATGAACTGCAGGACAGTATCCATGTTAATCACACAACTACCAATACAAAAGACATCGAACATTTTAAAGAAATATAATAAATACTACATTCTTCTTACTTTTCAACAACTCATCTTCCTCCCTGGGCTCAACCACCTACAGAGGTTTGTAGTGTAACTCCCTCATTGCAGATGGAAATATTAATACCATGTGTAGCTCCAGCAAAGAGAAGATTCAGGTTTTGTTTTAGTTGGAAGTACTAAGCTGTTTCAGCAGATTCAGTAACACACATCCTCCTCAGGCCTGAGCCATGGACAACACAATTATTCATTGTAAAAAGTGCTGGTTGCAAATGAGAGGTGAAAATACAGATTCATTATGCAATTAATAACCCAGAGCATCTGTGGCAAATGAGATGTGTGCATGAGTGGTGGTGTGTAAGTGAAGAACCCCCTCCCAGCACTGCTGGCACTTCTGTCTCTGAACATTCTGTAGCATCAGCCAGAACAAGAGCACAGCTACAAGAGAGACATCTCTCTTCATGTAACTGTCTAAAAGTCACCTATAAAATAAAGTGACCCAGGAGAATGAAGCCAAAGAGAGCATCTAGACATCCTTATGTTGACAGATGAAGATAAGACATTATTAAAATGGCCTAACATATGTAACACACAGCCAGCCTTTCAATGGTGTCCTCAGGTGAGGCCATTCCTACCAGCCCTTCAGATCCATCTTCCACCAGAAGCACTTAACTCCAGGTGTTACAATTGGGTCATATTCAGTCCTAATTCAAAAGGCATTAAAATAAACCATTCAAGCCAAAAATAAAAAAGAAAAAAGAAAACAAAAAAGGCCAGAAAGGATAACTTGAAACACTACAAATGACACCTCTAGTTACAGTGACTTCCTTCCCACCACCTAGGCAACCAGCTTTTCTGCTTTCCTTTTCCCTTTCCCCAACTCAAGGGTCAGCTTTCTGATTTCACAACACCTTTAATTTAACATGCCTTTAAAAGAAAACCCATCTCCTCCACTACTGCAACAGGCTTTTGCTACACAACCATACGGCTGCATTTTGGCTTTGGAAGAGGTAAAACTGTTCATTCCCTAAAGCCACCAAATGGCTGTGGTGGCATAAACACTCCATGTTGCATCTCTCTCCATGTAGGTTGCTATCCCAGATTAAAAAGAGCATGTTCAACTTTCTAGCTAAGGGTATTCATTTTCCATGTATGCTGGTGAACACCAAGATCTGTATTTCCCCATGTGGGGTATTGTTACAGTATCTGTACACACAGATGGATGTCTTAACACCTATGCCTTCCAGTTCTGATTCTCATCTCTAGAACTCAAAGCATCTTCAAGTGACATAATCACTAACATTCTTTTGCTTATTCTATCACCAGAAAAGCTGTTACCAGGCAGGAAAGTGACCCATTCAACTGTTTAAAGGCTGAGGTGGCAATAGAGCTCAGATCTCTGTAATGTGAATGCCCTACCCACATTTCAAAAGAGAGGAAAAGGGAGCATGGGATATTCCAGGTGCCCTTTTCATTGCACTGCATGGATTCAGTGACTATCTGGCAGGTTAACTTGTCTTCACAATCTCTCTCATCAGCACAGACCTATTCTCCTCAGTGGAGCTTCATTGACTGCAGAGAAATTTCATGAAGGCAGCATCTTATAAAAACAAGGGTGTTATTAAAAGTAAGGGCATTTGCCTGAGAGTATGCACATATTTCAAGACAACACAGCACTATTTAAAGAACAATTTTGACTTTGGTCTCTTTCAGAAGAAGGGTATTATTCGTTTTATAATGTAGCTCCAAATACCTCTTTAAAATCCATAAGATACTATGGAAGCTGACATGTTCGCAATGAATATCTTCAACTTCAGATTAATTTCTGTTTTATTCTCCAAATGGAGCACATGGCAGCAAGCTTTATATAAAAGCAAGCTGAAAGTAGAAGCTTTAAAAATAAGATATGTTGTCCTGCACAGCTCTGAAGGAATTGTAAGTCTATTTACTAGCTATGGACAGGTGGGATTTAAATGAAAATAAAAACCCAAACTGCAGCGTATCAGGAATATTTCTGAAGGACAACTACTATACGTAGTTAAATAGGTGACTAACATTCCTCCTTTCCAAACCAAAATAACAGAAGCAGTTGTGTCAGGTTTTGGACTTACATTCATGCTCTTGAGTATTTTTTTAAATGAAGGCCAGTTTCAAGTCATATTCAGTTAAACATTTAAAAACATAATAATAAAATGGCCATATGCCACTTTATAAACTGTGTTTTAAGAGAGCACTTATTCCCCCCTAAAAGGCAATAATTGGAAGAGAAAAACCATGCCTAAAACTCACACTGAATTCTTGCCATTGAGTTTCATAAACCCCCTGAAATCAGCCTAAGGAGAGATGCTGACACCGATATTGGACAGTTTCTTTCAGCATATAATACAGTTTTATTCACCTGTGTTGCTAAATCCTGATGGACTTCAAGAAAAGTTTAGGAACTTGATTGTGTTGGTCTCCAGAGTAACTATATTTTAAAGATTTCTTTATTTTCATGATCAAGTGTGCATTATTTTTATTAATCATCTTGTCAATAACATTATCAGTCTTTATCAAGGCTTATTATTACCGCATCACTAAGATATTCTTAATTTTTATTATTAATTTTAAAGGGATAACAAAGACTCCAACAAGCTGCATCAATGAAGAGAAGGTCCCTAGAAACTCCTCTGAAAAGGTCATTCTTAGCAGATATTCCTCTATATACTTAAAACTGACTGTGGCATTCAGCAATTTTCATTTTTCATCTAAGTTATTCAACACCTGTAGGAAGCCATTCTGAAAGCTTTTTTCACAGCATGTGATGAAACAGAAGTGGTACATGGATGAATATTTGAAATGGCAGTTACTAGGCATCCGCATATCCAGCCAAAATTAGTGCCAAAAAGAAAAACAGCTGGCAAAACTCAGGGAAAAGTCAAGAAAAGCAGGCTTAATTAGAAGACAAATAACCTTCAAGAGATGTACCAACTACTACTACTGTATCAAATATGACTATTTTCAAGGGCACTTCTCACACTGATAAATCACTTTATAGATTTTTGTCCCCTCCACTGCTTATTTTATACTCATCCATGAAGGCAGGCAGCTTTTCAGACACTGACCTCCTCTGAGCAATCCACCTGCCTTGCTCCTGCAGTAATTGCTGCTGTACTTCCTCGCCTACAAAACATGCCATAGGTAACTCAGCAAATCCCCTAGACCCCATTTAAACAGCATCCATGCTCAAGATGTCACTCCAGTTTCTCTTGGGCACAGATGCTATGCAGTGACATTAAAGAATGAGACCAAGCAGATTAGTTACATCACTTAGAGCATTTCTTGGAGGCTTTCGGAGGTGCCAATGGAAGATGAACACCTGAGAGAAGGAATATTCCCTATCTGCTTAATGGGGAATATGGCTTCAAATGGAGGTTTCCTTAAAAAGAAGTATAGCTCATATAACTAAAGAAGTAAAATAGAAATACCTCTGTAGTAGAATAATTTTTGTTGAAATTATGTACACAGAACACTGTTTACAATCATGAACTCAAATACAGTCTTAGATATTTGCCATAATAAAACAAAATTAAGTTGCTCTACATAGTAGAGGAGATAACCTGAATAAACTGGATGAGATCCTTTTGCCATGAAAAAAAAAGTCTAATATTAGTTATTAAAAGTTTCATTTCCTTCACATCAGGTTTTAAAACCCAGCAATACTCAGAAAACAAAGACACACACACAATTCAAGGCAAACCAATCCCCAAACCCAACCACAAAACCAAACCCAAACTAGAAAACACTGCCACTAATGACAGGTTTATACAGACACAAAATCAAACTCTGGTCCAGCTTATGTTGTGTTATCTCAACAAGGGAAAAAGGAGGGGAAAATTATATGCCTAGACATATTCAATCTTCAAATCTCACTAAACAAGCAGAAGAGATTTCTACAACAATTTAACACTGCTGTCATATATTCATTGACTTCCTTTTTGAGTTCCTATGAAAAAACGCAGAGATAAAAGATCAACTGGTGTTCTGCAAATCATTATAGTGCAGATAAGTGAGGATTATAAGAATTATATTTGGCTTTGTAGGAAATAATAGTATCTGAACCTTTTAAAAAGCAATTGTTAATCTATAAAAGGCAGGACTGTAGATATTCTAGTCAGACTTTTAAGAAGTTATCTGATAAAAATATACCACAATAAAATGCAATACACTGTAACAAAATTAGTTTCAATTTATACCCGTCTTAAAAAAAAAACAATCAAAAAACAACCCACCAAAATTTGGTATTATATCCTTAAACATAGGTACTGTGGCTTAAAAAACTGAGGAATGAAAAAAGGGCATTTTATCCAAATGAATAGTAAACTTTCCTCAGAAAATTAATGTGCTGCTTTTATTCTTATCAGCTGACCTCTATAAAACCTGCCTGTACTACATAATGCAACTACGAGCTTCCACATTAAAAATAGAAAGATCACTCACTGAATAATTTAACCTTCCAGAAATTACTAAATAGTTCTTAAATTAAAAATAGAACTTAATAACCTACAAGTATTTAATTTTTGCACCAACTACCATCTTGGATTCTGTTCCAATGACCATTTTGCTCACAATATTTTTATGCAATGTATATTACCAGTAAATTATTAACTGGATGAAAAAATATGCAAAGTATTAATGAATTTTCAAGTGTAAAATTAGAAATCATTTTGCTTTCCTCAATGTAAGAAATGCAATCCAGAAGTAATTTTGCATTTCATTTTCTTAACAAAAAATGTTTTAAGTAGTAATTATAAATAGGAGTTATGTTATAAAGGACAAAAGCCAGATCATTATGCAGGCAAACGTTTTAATTCACTTAGATTACTAACTTACAATTTTTTATCTCCTATTAATTTTTGTTTTAAAAACACATATTCAACAAGAAGGATGGAAGGATCCCCATGAAATGTAGCTCCATAGTCTGCAGACCAAAAAAATGTCACCAGAAGGAATAGCTGTAGAGACAGACACACTCAGGGTACCAGGGTACCAAGAAACGAGTACTCAAACAATGCATAAGTACTTCTACCATCAGACAAAAGAGAACTGTTAACCTTCATAACTAGGCAGAGAGATTTGAATACTGAGAGGACACAGGTTTTATTCAGGTATTTTTATCAGCTTTCCAATCAAGAGATGAAAACACTGTCAGTGACACTACACTGAATTCAGGTTTGCATTCAGAGACAAATGGCTCAAGTTAGTTATAGCTCTGCTTTTGTGTGGGGAAAGAGTTGGAGTGAAACCATCCTTAACTTGTGCCTGCTCTGTGAACCAAGCAACTCACCCCAATTTACAGTCAGAGTCAATAAGGAGTCCAAGCTTTGCAAGAGACTTTGCAAGAACAGACATAACTGACCTGCTCTGAATCATTCAAGTGGGCCTTGCGCCTTCCAGGTAGCTCTGTCAGTAGATAAGATGGGCACTGGCAGCAATTAAGTGGTACAGCTCCTCATGTCTTATGTGAAAGGCATCGCAAGAAGTCCACAACCCTGTCACCAACCAATGCTGTCTCTGCAAAAAGAAGGTGGCCGTTTTGTTTTTCTTCTTTTTAACTACTGAAAACATAAGTCAGTAATTTACTTCCACTTAATGAACCAGCTCCTTGCACACTTACAGCAGTTCTCTAGCAAAAGCCACCAAAATACCAATACAGCCAGCGTAACCACATCACAAAAACAAATTGAAGATGATAGCTAAGAGCCAAAGCAGCAAAGAAATGTTAATTCCCAAGCAGCACCAATATACTGCCTTTGTACTCAATCATGAAGTTGTCTGTGCTGTTGACAGGGTAACTAAGGACAGCTGTGAGCTGCTTCCAATCTAGACCAGTGATCTTCAGAGGGTGGTGTAATCATTGAAAAGAGGTAGGTAAGAAGGTGTGAGCAGCCACACAAAGGAATCACAGAATGCCAGGTTGGAAGGGACCTCAAGGACCATCTGGTCCAACCTTTCTAGGCAAAGCATAACCTAGACGAGATGTCCCAGCACCAGTCTTAGAACAGTCCAACACTGGGGAATCCACCACTTCCCTGGGGAGATTATTCCAGTGGCTGGTTGCTCTCAGTGTGAAAAATTTTCCTCTTGTGTCCAATCAGAATCTTCTCAGGGGCAATTTGTGCCCATCACCCCTCATCTTTTTCCACATGACTCCTTGTTTAAAGGGACTCTCTATCTTCTTTGTAGCCACCCTTTAAATACTGGAACATGGTGATAAGGTCTCCCCTTAGACTTCTTTTCTCAAGGCTGAGCAAACCCAGCTCTCTCAGGTATTCTTCATATGGCTTTGCAGTCCTTGGATCATCTTTGGACCTCCTCTAGCCTGTCCACATCTTTCTTGCATAGGGGGGGAACCAAAACTGAACATAGTATTCCTGGCGTAGCCTGACAAGCACTCAGTAGCATGAGATAATGATATCTTTATCTCTGCTGGTGATGACCTTGGTGATGTAACCCAGCATCCTGTCTGACAGTTGATGTAAGCCAGCTTGTTTTAGGAGCTGCTCATGACATTAAGATTTTGAAACTTCAAAGCATGTCTGCTTGGCTGTTTCACTAGCTTTTTGATAGCTTTGTAATAAGATCACACAGAAGCTATTTGCAATTATGGGATTAGTACGGGCATTCTAAAGCTATTATCAGGATTGAGATGTTCTGTACAACGCCATGTGCTGTTTAGGATGCTATTTAAGAATTTTCTCTATCCTATGTAACTTCAGATATACTTGCATCATATTCACAATAGGAATTTTAACTCTTAAGAAGATGGTATTTTCATGCTGATTATTACAGGGACCACTCCAGCAGCTTCTGAAAAGCCAAAATTCCTTCACAGCATGCAATTTCTACTCTAGAACATGCACTTAAGGGACATGTATCACCTGAGATATAAGTCCTGCTTTGGAAAAGCAATATTGAAAAAGAATACCAAATTGTGTGTGTTGATGAAAACACAGACAATAAAGTAATGGAAAAGCAATATTATATTTCTGAAAGAATTGTCAGTGTGATCCAAACTTAAATTTCTTCAGGAGTTAAAATACATGTTTAATGGCTAAAAGCCCGGAGTATGTTCAGATAAGTAAGTTTGATGGTAGCTACTTTTAGGGTTTTTTATGTGTGTGTGAAAAAGATTTTTCTGTGGTTTTAGTTTTGAGCATATAGGAAAGTATGTTATAGTATATAGGAAAAAACACACAGATATAGACATTTATAAAACAAAGGTGACATTAAACTTTACACAAGACATTCAAATTACATCTCATTAGAAATAGCACAGAAGATTATCTAGAACAGAGATATAATAAACTCTATTATGTGAGCGTGCTTAGGATAGAAAATATGCCTGAGGAAGATTTATAAGTGGAATTTCTGAGTTGGATGGAAATGGGCAAAACAGTGCTGGAACAAATCCTCATCACCTCAGATTTACACCTCTACTTCTGGATCAGATTACTACAGATAAGCAACCACACTCCTGAAGCAGGAGTTTTTTTGCAACTGCTTTACCCTCTGAAAACTTTTTCATAACTTTTTCGCTATTAAATCTAGTAAATCAGAAATGTATTTCTTGCCAGCAGCTCTCCAGTTCTAAAGATAAAAGCAAAGGCTGCCTACAGTGTGGTCAGTATTTAAAAAGCTATTAAGTTCCTCTCCACTAGCTTCATAAGAATGATGGCAGATAGATATGAGGGCTTCATATTCCACAGCCCTTCCCCTGGGCCACTTTCCCGAGACAAGAGATATTGTCAAGATGAGGTGCCAAGGAACAATTTCATGCCTTAGAGTAAGAAGACCCAAAGATAAACATCCAAAGATGTGGACACCCTAAAATACAGTACTGATTTCAAAAACCAGACAGGAGAATAGAAAAGCCAAGGAATTAAAAAATGTGGAGAAAGGCAGGGCAGGAATAGAACATGGCAAGATGCTGAAAAGCAACAAAAGGCAGTAAATTATGCAAATTCCACTTGCAGTAGCTTTGCAGTATGATACAGTTTACTTTCCATCCTCTGAAAGACCTCAGTTAAGCCCTAGTGCTGCAAGGTCAATTCTATGGCATATAATCGTACAAGCGCTTATACTGCTAGGAAGATGCTTATCGTAACCATGAGCACTAGGACACACGAAATATTTAGGTGTGTGCTTCCTATTAAATGCTATTAAATTTTAAAGGGACCATCATTAGATCAGGAAATCTTTAAGCCATGACTTGCTGATACAACATGGTATAACATGCCTCATGTTCCTAGTACCTTATATACTAAATGCCACAAAGAAAAAGAGCACGAGAAAGAACAGAATAACATTTTTTATAATCATAACATTCAAACCTCCTATTTCCTTTTCTTAATATATTTTCTTGTAAGTCAACATGATAGAATAGTAGCTCAATGTAATACTAAATACCCTTATGATCATGATAGTGTAGTTCTGTGTAATTTAGGGAATCTATGGTATCAGTCTTCAGTATAAAGACCAAAAACATTCCTCTGAAGTAAAATAGCAGCAACTGCCTGTTGTACAACTTCAAAATCTGAAGATTTAGCTAAGGTTTTACTAAGCACAAAGATATGAGCTCATAGCCAGCAAGCAGATGATGCTTAGCCTTCTGTTTAGCACCTGGAGAGATGAGGCCTCAGACACTTATTTGCACTCCACATTCTATCAGTTCTTTCTCTTTACTATTAGAAATACGCATTTCAGAGCACTGCCAAGGTATTCCATCTCTGAGATACCATTTTATACATAAAAAGAATATTACAATTTTAAAATGTAAGTAAGGCCAATAGTGTGAGCATTCTGCAGGGGAGCACAACACAGAGTAGTTTAGCACGAAAATAAGGTATTTTATTCTCTAGCCATGCTAGAACTTGAGTTCTAACATGAGGCAGACCTTTGAGACTTCTTGCCTTTCATTCGTTCCCACCCACCCCTCAATAATTACCTTTTGACCAAAATTTATTCCCCCTTTACTTACACATATATGTTCCCATTGATTCAGAAGCATTATTAAGCTGTGAATCAACTGCAGCCAGCAGAAGTAGTGAACTAAATAAACAGGAAAAATATGAACCCTGTTGTGGTAACGTTCTGAATTTCGGGGTGTCTTCATGACCAGCACAATCCAATGAAGAGAGAAAACAAGTAAGTAAAAACCATCTGCCTTTTAGAACATTAACCCATCCATGAATTTTCTTTAAAAGGATATTGAAATAACAGTCATTACTATAAAATTGAGAGACTATTAAGTGGGTAGAAGTATTCTACAGACTTTTTTTTTCTTAAACATAGGAAAACAGAGAACAGCACAGTCGCAACCACTGACTTGTTGGGAAGAACCTTGTGGATGAATCCTTTAAAAGAGAAGGTCACAGTACTTTGCTCATCAAGTCATTTAAGTGGACATATTCCTGTTATTTGTACACTTAAGCAGCCTCATTGAATGCTTATATATGCGTGTTCTAAACTTTAAGCTTAAATACTCATCTTTCATTCATGTTATACCTGGTTTTTATTATACCAAAGGTAGTTTTAAGCTGCTTGTGCAAGAGTTGAACCACATCAGAAAGACATTTAACTATCTTGACTTTTACTATAAATTTTTAACTGCTGCTATGGCCATTATGTTTCTAATGAGTAAAATAACAATAAGCTTTGACCATCAAGTACCAGCCACTAGAACTCAACTACCAGAATCCACTCATAAAGGCATTTCTATTTTTCAGCATCCTTGCTCTGATCTTCACCTATGAAGCAACCTAATATTCACTAGAAAGAAACTGGTATTTTCTGTTATTATTGTACGAGCAGGTATTGTACTCCAGGTGAAAGGCTTGTATTTCACTCTAAAGCCCCTTGACCTTCATTAGTGCTTCACAGAGCTTGAAAGCCAAATGGGATAACAAAAAAGTCAATAAAATAGAGTAGTACATATTTTTACGTCTTTCTGAAGCACTGGGGAAATAATAACGTTGGATTTAAAGATTAATTTGGAATTACATGCTTACAGGCAAATAGATATGATAATTGCATTAAATCATATACTGCCTGCTTTTAAAAGCCATAGAATCTTATAATTAAAATCAATAGCTAGATCATATTTTAAGTTATATCTTTTTAATTACTCTATTAAAAAAGGAGCTTACAAATAAATAAGGGAGCAATTAGGTACTGCAATTTAATCAGTATTTCATTTTGATGTTAAAAAAAACCATGAAGGTTTAAGATAAGATTTTTAGACACCATAGATGAATTATATTCATATGTATTATGACTGTGAAGATTTTAATATCTATACAGCACATGAACTACCTGCTCTATTTTGTTATACAAGGTTTTGGGATCTTCATACAATTTATATGTCACATAGATTTACCAAGAAATGTTTCAGATGTACAGACAGCACTGTCCACCTGGAATGACTAACTAAAACCCCGGATGATTAAAGTAGTATCTCTACTTCAGACTCCATTCTGATATCCCTTTTCTACTTATACAGCGCTTGGTAGGTAATTAACCCAGTGGCATAAAAATGACCACTTTTTATTCTGGACTTGAATGAATATTAAGATATATGTGGAAATTATCACAACAAATTAAGTCTTCCTCAACTTGATGAGGAAAAAGAGTAAGAGAACAATTTCCATGACTAGTAACAAATCCCTCCAAACCCAAAAGCTAGAACACTTCCACTAGCATGTTCCAGATGTATATATACACACACACAAACACACATATGTAAGAATTCACAATCCATTTTGAACTGCTGGCAGAATCGACCTATTTTTATTAAACTTATGCTTTCTACCTAGGAAATCTAAATTTTTTATTAGTTGGTGCTAAATTCTTGTGCCAATGTTTCCAGGACCACAACAACTCCTGCTTAGAAAAATCCTTAGAAAAAATTCCCATCCTATTAGTTCAGCAGATCACCTGCCCTGAGCCCATGAACCACAAAGCTTTCCTGGGCCTCCTAAAGAGAATATAGAAAGTTCCTGTGGCTACAATCCGAACCCTAACGATTCTCTTTTTGCCCTTATACCTTATTTCCAAATAGGATTACAAATTGTTTTACAGGAACCTTTTTATATCACTGAAGTCTGGCTAATGCTCACAACCCATTAAAAATTCCCTGGATTAAAAGGCACAACCTCCTAAGAGCTCTTGACCATATTTGAATAACAAAGATTTTGGAAGAAGCAGCATTTTTCCCTTGACTAAATCAAAACCAAACCACTTTGCTGTTATTTTAAAGCCATGCCAATACAGAGAAAGATGTTTTGCTGAAGTTAAATTCATTTAAAACCCAATGCTGAAACAGGAATTCTAAATACTTTTTTCAAGTTTGAGTAATGCATCTTTTTTCTACTAAGTTAGCCAAGTTTTTAATACTCAAAATGTACATTAACTAATAGCTTTATTTAATTTCCTTACCCATATTTATCAAATGTTCCATACTTCTTGGCTGCAACAGCTTTTTGACAATTGTTACAAGCTGTTTTAATATGTGCCTAATAATTCACTTAGATACTTCTATGACATGCACTAAATATTTCTGTTAAGAACTGCAGGAAACAGTTAACAGGGAAGTGGACAGAAGCCCAAGTTTTAATTTGGAATTCTAAAGAACACCTTTCTTTAAAGTTTTCCAACTTCTAAAAGGACAGGTATGGCCTTTTGAGGCTCTTTATTTCTCAGACGATATTTTTTCTTTAACAAGTACAAAGATGCATTATCTGAGGCGGTATTAGAATGGAAAAAAATTGCGACAAAAATTAATAATTTTTACCAAATTCACAATTTAATCTGCATATTTATTTTGGTTCAAGTATGAGAAATCACAAGTAAAAAACAATGCTGAAAGAATGTCAACAATGGTCTTTGGTTTTGATGTATATTGGGGAATAACATCACCTAATTTAAAAAATACTATAATAAAATAAATAATGTATAAGCATGGTAAAAGATGTTCTTACTTGCAAAAGTAGTGATTTATACAGGACCACATTCTATTAACTGCTAAATAAAACTCCATAAAGGCAAGATCCCTTCTTGTTCCCTTCTGCAACATTTTGACAATAATTATATTTTGTATTATTGGTCTGGTTAGTTATTCTAGTATATGCATGCAGAATAGCAGAGATTTGCATACAAATAAAACCTGCACAGTCATATTTTGTTCTAATTTCCCATATATGTCCCTGAACAGCCTAGGATATATAAATTATTGTATCATTTAGATAACAAACTTTGATGGCTATGTGTAATAATATAATCTTTCCAAGATTTAATTAAGCAAGTTCCGAACATGGAAATTAGAAGTAAGGAGCCACCAGAGAAGGATAAATTTAAAGAGCTGCCCTCCATTCTTAAGCTTTTATGATTTTATTACCTTTACTAAGAATGAGGAAAAAATTCAAGCAATGAAAATACAGCTAGTGTTTATCCAATTTGTTTTCTTTTCAAGACAGAGAAGAAAGACTTTGCTCCTAGTGTCCCACCCTTCTCTGACATATATATCATGATGATGCCATCTGACAGTTGATGGGATTCTACAGACTTTGTAAACTGCAGAAAATTGAGATTACACATGCAGAATATGTCCTTCTGCTCATATTTCTGTAGCACAAGCTCAGCAGAAAATTTCCCTTTAATAAAAAACACCATGTTTTTTTTGTATTTGTAGTCCACTTATCTATATAAAATAGTTAAATCAAAATTAACTTGACCATAAAAAATGAATATCCATATATCCTTTTATTGGAGTAAAACCCATGTCATGTCTGGGGCTTGAACTGTCAAAGAGAAATCTTTTGTTCTGATTTTACATGTGATGCTTTTCATGCTTATTATGCCAGCTGACGTCAGGAAGACACAGATGACACAGCAATATCTACCTGCAATGTGTCCCACAGTAAAACACCTATTTTGGAAACTGAAAGATAAAAATCAAATAAAATTATTTTACCCATAATACCACTTTTTTAGTACTAAAACTTTCATATATGCACTCCATTTAACCAGCTTCTCTTAGAAACTGCAATTTTGTTTGCATTACCACATCATTTATTGGCTGGTCTTATACATCATGTGGGATTTGTGGGTCTGTTTTGGGTTTCCCCTCTTCCCCGGCCCCTCCTCCCTGCTATTTTTTAAATAGGATTTATAGGAAGATTGGTATTCTGGAATAATCTTCCTTTAAATATTGTACAAAAAAAGTGATCAAGGAAAATCTGCTTTGAAATTCTTTGCATACAGCTAGGACTCCTCATCTGTGTTGTTACAGATATTTAATTCCCTCAAACTATTATATCAGTTGTCATGAGTTTAGATATATCTACTACAACATTGATAAGTACTTAACGCAATGTAGATCAAGACTGATCTTGCATGGGGATTTTACTTCAAATGGATAAATCCATTGATTTAATTTATTTCTTTTTATGGTGCATTTCTGTCAATCATTTTGACAGTGAATCCTTCTTAATGCATCACAACAAAAAGAAATTCAGGAATCGTGTCACAGAACAGGCCAACGCAATGCTGTGTTTGGGGTTTTTTTCCAATGAACTAAGTAGGTCCAGTTTTAAGGTTACTAAAAAGCCCAAAAACCTTCTTAGTCCTTATGCCTGGGAAAAGATTCTGTATGCAGCAATTTGCATGGAACTTAATAATTATTCTCTTCTAACTCTTGAATAAAAATTATTTCTCAGCATTGTTAAGATCTTCAAAATGAAAGTAAGCAGGAAACATTGGGGGGGGGGGGGGGGAGAGGAGAGACCATAAAATACCACCAAGAAAGTAAATTAACTTCTTCACCACCATATAAATAACTAGAGATCAAGGACTCCATAGGTTTGCAACTTGTGAATGAGTCCTCTTGTGTACCTTCCAACCTCCATGGTTTTCCATTAGTACCCTATTTCACCACTGTTCTTTTACTAATCAGCATTGCTAGGAGGCTGGAGTAACTTTGCAGTTAGGAGAACAGCCTTCCTCCCAGGTACTTTTAGAACTTATTTCAACAGATCTGGGGTATACTTCATATTACATGCTGATTTCTAGGTACATATGCATCATCATCTACAAAAACATGAGCTTTTCATATGTGCAAAGCAAGTGCGATTATAGATTGCATCTCAATTAATTTCTCAAGATACCAGCATCAGACTGAGCCTGTTGAATAGATATTAATACATACCTCAAGCAAAGTGGCTTTGTCGTCTAAATTAGTCAGCCTTTCTACATTCAGAAAGCCATTAGGATACACAATACTGTCCATCATGCTGTGGTTGAGACTGCAGATGAAATGTTCTGTAACTTACACAGTAAGGACAGCACGATGATTCCAAGAGGCTATGTCAGTATTGAGATTTAACTGGAAAGACTGTAAAATGATGAAACAACCCAGAGTGAACAGTTCTGGACAAATGCTGTGTAAAAGTGTTTACAAATCCCTTGAGATAAATTTTACAGATTGGGTATAAAATTTTTGTTTCATATCTTTATTTTCTCTCTCATGTTCTATGTCTATGATACTATAACATAAGACTTTTCTAAACAGTATTTCGATGACAGGAGATAAGGCTATCTGTAGAAAGAAGAAGCCAATATATCTTTCAAACTTGAGGAACCTGCATTCATTTTTGCATAAGCAAACTAAAAAGGCCTTGATAAAAAACTGCAGAAGAATAAATCTCATAAGAATCTAAAGGGAAAAAATCTAGACGGCCATAAACAACATAATAATATTCCAACAGTAACATAAAAAGATCTTTTTAATATTCTCTGCAATTCATGACTTCCTTTTCCTATTAGAAAAGATCTTCATTGTCATTTATTATTTTGAAAATACTCAGGAATGCTGTAATTTCAGAAGCACCTACACATGTCTGGGAGTACTGTGCATTTGCATCATTCCAATTTTGCTCCACAAAGGGGAAAAAACCCCATCATTTATTTAAAGTCTTCAGCATCTGTTTATTGAGTCAGAATTTACTATAATAACTGCCTGCAGATACACTTGCTATTTCATGCATATCTTAAAGAAAATATATGAATGAGACACACCTGTCGCTTTAGAGAGGTGGATTTTGTTTAATTTCTGAAGTTAAATTTTTATCTGGACAAAAATAACCTGATACTTCAAAGAGAAGCAGTGAGCAGCTCAAATTTATTTTTTCATAGTTTAGATATAACAAGGTATGTTTAGCTCCTAAGAATATTTCCATATTTATAAAGCCTTTCTGTCTGCACATTCTTGAAAGAAAGGAAATAATTTCAATAATTCTACTGAACGGTTAAGGAAAAATACCTTTTTTCTACCGCAGTTTAGCTTAAACAGTGGAAATGCTAACTTTAGAGTTTATAATGCAGGACAGAATTGCAAGCTAACAAAACATCCAAAATTCTGATTTTCCCCATTACAAACACAGAGAGTTCATTTGGGGTTTTGTTGTTGTTGTTGTAGTTGTTTGGCTGGGGTTTTTTTTTGGTTGTTTTTTTTTCCTCTCAATATCCAATGCCATCTTTGCAAGCATGAAGGGTACCCTGAGGGCACACAGCAGAGCAGGGAATATGCTTGCTGTAACTATTCTGAATACCTGCACCCTCTTTCCAAGCATCAAATTCACTCAAATTTCATGTTCATTCTGACGAACCTTGACAATGGACATTAGCCTATATCATGTGCATTGAGAACAGGGCTATCTATCCCCCTCTGTCAGGAAGACAGAGTTGGTCATGACTTACATATTTGCTCTATTTACTCCATATTTTTGACCAAAAGAGAAAGAAGGGTGAATATTGTTCTTAAAAGCTCATAGTGATGAGAACTGCCACACAGTGTTCAAACACATTTGGTTAAACTACTTCTGTTCCTCCGGCAGTGGCCAGTGGATGCTGAGGAAAACAGTACAGGAGGAAAAAAGGACGGTTTCTCCTTTATTCCTTAAGGCATTCACCTTTTTTCCAGGTATCAGCAGGCGCAGGCTTAAACTTTATCAGTGCTGTAATGTAGTATCTGTTCTCATGTCAACGCTCTTCACATGGAATCATGATCCGTTCTGTAAATCCCATGCTACTAACAACAGACAAGAGATTTAGTTTGGAACAAATGGCAGCAATCCAGGGGGTTTCAGCCGAAAAATCTGACCCTTTGTTAACATAAACCAGCAGCATTCTAGTAATGTGACATAGCAAGATGTATTTCATAAATCAAGAGCAAAATGCCTTCATTTCCTTCTGCATGTTAAACTCCTAGTGCCAGAATGCAAGGTGAAATCTTGATCATATTGAATTTAGTAACAATACTCCTATTAACTTCAAGGATCCAAGCTGTCACTCCCTGAAGCCACAGGTTTTTTGAAACACTGGTTTTGGCATATAGAGAAAACCAGTAGCAATTTCATATATCCATCTTTTCTTTTACAGTAATTCTGGGCATAGTTACATATATATTTTCTTAGTAACAAGTGCAGTCTCTCCTGCTTAACTATTGACTATTATGTGATGGATGTATTGTTTCAAGTAATATACATAGAATTTCACACCTACTTATTGACAATGTGCTAAGTTAGGTACCTTTTAAGCAATTCTCCAGCTAAAAAGGCCAATTGTTAACGGACTGAACTCCAGACATCTCAATACCACAGGCTGTTATCATTTTGAATGTAAGTGTACAGATGAATCAGCCGATCATTAACCCTTGAAACCCCTACCTGCAATATTGGCAGATCATTTTAAGAAGTATTTCCAAGCTTTCATGACTACTGTTGCATTTACTTAAGGAATCATTCGTCACATAAACGGCTAGTTAGGAAAATGAACTAATTAACAGAGAAGTTAAATGGAGAAACAAATCAAGCTCAGCACTGCTGAAATGTTGCCATGCTTCCCCATCCAAAGCTGCTAGAAAGGCTTATACTTAAATATTGCTGCATTTTCAAAGCCTTTTACACATACGTGATGTGTATTACTTCATCCACTTTCTATTACACTATACTAAACAACTATTTCATTTATTATTGTAGAATACATGCATAACACTACGAAATACAGTTCTTAAAGTCTGAGCCCCATTTTTCCTCTTGCTTTCTACTCGAAACTCTTGGTTTACCCTTTAAGTTCATTTTGAGAACTGTTCTTGTGCATGCTTTTGGACTATTTTATTAACATATTGTTGATCTGTACCTTTGGGACTTACAGATCTTTACATCTGTGTCTAATTTCTATTAATGTTTGTTCCAACTCTTCTGTAATATCTAATCACAGTGGACATATACATATTTTAAACTCCCCCAATAATTTGACCGGTAGTGTTCTACAGAACATTTGAAATCAGTTTCACTTCTTAAGCTAAAACTAGCACTGCAATTGCTTCCATTTCCTGTTCTGTTAATAAATGAGAGTATCTTGTTGAAAATAAAGAGGAAACAGATGGACATTTTGTTAAAGTGTGAAGCTCAATGATTTTGGCGATAACATATTTTCAACCTCTAATACTCCAACTACTTTATATAGAAATAACTTACTTTTATTTTCTTTTCCACACATGAAAAATGACTGACAAACTCGCTCAGTAGACTTACAGCAGAACCTGGAACCGAACCTTTTTCTCTCAAGTTTCAGTCCAAACATCTGAACTGGAAAGCCACGCAAGGATCTAGTGTTCCTACTGAGCACTGCTACAGAAAATCCCCCCTCCCAGCACCCTAATTCTGTAAAAGCATAAACCATAAATTTATCTTCCTAGACGTGAGCAGTTTGTCTCTGATTTACCTCATGATGCATCAAACATATTAATGGTGTTTTAACTGACATGATGTGGGAGTTAGAATAACACTACCCAGCATTTAGACCACTAATGGTTTCTTAATTACAAAACTGTTGTAGGCTGCATGGGTAGCTGCATCATAATGTTCATGGCCCCTTTTATGCCACTTTAGCTTTTCAGTATTAATGACTGTTTTAATCTTGCCACTACTTTGTTCAGTTCTTTCTTTGGCAATTTTTTAGTTACTTATTTTGAGCATCTCAGTTACAGTGCTGATATTCATACTAATCGGTCTCTTCTGCAGTTTCATCTGCAGTTTCAGTTTGGAGCTGATTCAGGAAAAGGCCACAAAATCACGGCACTACTGTTTCTGTAAATTTCTGCTACTGAGAGTGCATATAACTCAGCTTCTGAGCTATTAAAGATCCATCTTTAAAGCCTCTCACTGTCGTTTTGGGGATAAGACCATGAATCTCAAGCTACAGTTGTGTTCATGATATACAAACTCGTCTGTTTCCTCCCTCTGTTTCTACGATCTTACAGTATTTCTTCCTCATAACTGTGACAAAAGAAAACTGCAAAGTTCAAAGGAAATAAAACCAAGATATTGATTACTTTGATTTAATATCTTGTATCTATCTAGTTTGCTTTCTGGACCACTATCTTCTGATATAGATATCATCCTTAAAACATCATGACCTGCTTATTCTTTTTTTCAATCTCTCCTTTTTCCATGATGTAAATCAAAACATTTCAACCCAAGTCAAGTGAGTTCCTCTTCTATAAAGGCATGATAAGAATCTCAAAATACAATAACCACCTCAAATATCTATTTCTTCAATTCAGGAAACAAGTAAGATCACAGATAATACAGTATAACAAATATTGGCAATTTGGCTGATAGAAGCATATTAAAGTGCTTGAAACCAATAAAAGCAGCAAAATCAAGAGACAGTTTACCTTTGATCTTCCGCACCAGTAGCATTCAGGATTAGGAGCCAGCAATAAAAAAAATCTCACAGCTGTCGCGCATCTGAACAGGAGCAGAAAAAGGGAGCAAACAAAAAGGACTTGTTTACTTAGCAAGGCCCAGACTATCAATAGAAATCAGTGCTTTGTTTCACAATCACAAGTGGACTGAAAATCACCCCAATGCCAGCACTAGCTCAAGGTAAGTAGTTATGCCCAGTAAGTAAAACTGGACATGCTGTAGGTATCCATTCCAACTTTGAAGGCCTATGTACCTGTGTGTGCTTCAAAATACACCCAACAGTTCCCATAGCAAGCACTAATTTTCAACTTTTGTCATATCTCATTACTGTTATTTTGTTCTGTAATTACATCAAATATGCACCTGACAAAGCGAACATACTGCTCACCCTGAGATGCAAACTCAATAATTTTCACTATTTGTACTTCTCCACAGGGTTCTAGGTCTGCTTTCTGTGCTGCTCTGCAAAGGTTACAGTATTCTGCAGGCCTTCAGTCCTATAAAATAATCAAGGAAATTATACGAGGTGACAAGTTATTGTTCTGATCCTTTGAGTCCACCAATAGTTGCCTGCAAGGACAGAAAGTTCCCTGCTATTGATTTCACATCAAACCTACTACAGGTGAAATGAAAAACTTGCTCACAATCCCCACTGATTACAACATATTCTTGGTGATGTGTTCCCATCAGGTCGTTGAATTCTGATAGCTTACAACTTTGCATTCAAGTTTAACCTTTTGTGTATGTCCTAGAGTGCAAACTGAGACCACTGGACCATTGTTTAAATACTTAATGACTAGCTTAGCATAACAAGGAGAGATGGCATGGAAAAAAAGTCAACCCAAAGAAAAAGATACAATGCTAATGCTGGCTAAACAAAGGACTTTTGGTAGGAGCAAGTCACCCCACAATAAGGCACTCCAGGTTCCTAGAGTGCCAGAGTGCATACCAGAGATATTGTTTTGCTGGTACAATCTGCAAGTTTAAGGATGTGTTTAAAAAGATACTTCAAACTTCTGATATCCCTTAACTAGCTTTCATATACAAAATAGGCTGCCTAAATGACTGGGAGGGGATTGTTTAGAGGACTGCTTAGATGTAAGCTAACAGGTACCAACTCACTATGACAAAGCCTGAACAGAAACCTTCAATGCCAATTTGTCAGATTTTTCAAATGTGTATGAATTAAATACCAAAGCATGAAGAGCTCATCTGGGTCTGTGTCAGCAGCAGAATGTGATGATAGCAGCAAACTACTGTTATGGGGAAAGGAACTATCTTTCTGTGCTCTTCAGAGCTCTCATCCACGAGATAACGTAGGACTTGCTATTTTAGAAGTCTTTGGACAAGAGGACCAAGATACTTTTTCCTGTCTACTGAAGCAATTTCACATTAGTAGCACCAAAAAAAAATACATTAATGTTAATCTTGCTGACTTAGGCTAAAGAAGTTTACTTTGTTTCTAACACCTTGACATGGCTGAAGTCAGTCTAACAAAGAATTGCATTCTCTGTAGCAGCTGCGTCTTCCCTTCACCATTTATTAAAATACTATTTTAATCATAGGTGTAGAAATTTGCATCCTGTCCAGAAGGGCTGAAAACAGTAAACAAGAATATGGTCCCCAAAAGGCTTTCTAGACAGGAATTTTTCAGTATCCGTACCCTGCTAATTCTTTAATAACTATTTACACATACATTTTTACTTCTCCCAGGTGCCATTACTGGAAAATGCAAGAAACTTCAGAGAGATATTACAGCACATTTACTTAATCCAATTGAATCCAATCCTCCTTTAAAACTCCCTAATAGAAATCAATCCATTTTACTGACACCTGACTGCTATGAACAACATAATATGTTATTGTGGCTGTCATTTAACTATCCTCCTACTTAAAATGCTGCATGTCAAACGCTACAAAATGCAGAGCTTCTTACAGAGACGGCATAGCTTTCATGCAGGCTTCCCCTTTAATTAAATGCAAAGCTTGCACCCAGCTCGGTAATGCACTCCCCTCTCCTATCAGCCCAGCAGCAGCTTGCTGAATGTAAAATTCTCCCAGTAGTAGTTTTGCTTGAAAACTGTTCTCATGTAAAACATCAGTTCTGTCGTAAATGTTGAAACTCCAGTTCCAGGGCACAAAGATCATTTTGGGTCTATTATATGCTTCCTGAATGTTTCTCTCACCATCTCTCCTAAGTCAATTCAGTGTCTATTAAAGGCGCCAGATTGACCAAGACTTACAATTGCTCTTTATTCCCCAGGAGCTCCAGAAGAGGTAATAGCATTGCAAACTCCTACCTACAGGTGCCAAACCATGTCCATCATGACCTGATGGAAACTAAGAAGTTGCTAGAGGTGGTTTATGTGGCATGGACACAGGACCATTAGTCTTCCTGTAGCGACGGCTACGATGCGTCAGCTGTACTTACAGCTGGAGTAAACCAACCCATTTTTAGCACACAGGCCATACAACATAACTCTCTCTGTCATTTTGGAATGAGGCAGGTAACCCAGGAGCAAAAGGCTTTGTATTCTGCTACAAACTCTCTGAACTACCCTGGTCCCTTGCAGCAACCTTTGGCCCAGCTTTCCTGAATCACACAGCTTGGAAAAAGTGGTCAGCTGGGTCATTAGTTGTAATGCGAGTCAGCTTTAACCAGGCTTTGGATGTGTAGAACATCAGCAGGCACTGCTCTGCTCAAGGGATTCACAATTTACCTGTGAGGCATTGCCTGCTAAACTTGCACAAGTGGTTGCAAACAGCCATTACTGCAGTGAAAAATCTGCATACAGCACATTGCTGTCACACCGTGTGCTGTTGAGGGATCATTTGGAAATCATAGTGAGTCAAACAAGCTTTCCTTAATACAGGCTACTTTGTTATGTTTTACACTAAAGCCTTCATGTTACACCTTACGTAGTTCATCCACTGTTGTTGACAAAGGGTAGAAAAGGGAGGAGACAATCGCATAGAAATGCTGCAACAGAACCAGATGGTCCCATTCTCCCAGGCCTTGGCATTGGGTCTCTTTCTATAACTTTGGTATTTCTGCCTTCCCCCACCCCTTTTGTCCCATCTGCACCCTCCTCCTCTGCCTCTTTGTCACACTATTTTTCAGTATGGCTTCACCAGAGAGACGTGCTTATGTTGTCATGTTCCTTACAGTGAACTGAACGCACTAGACAATGTAGCTGGATTTGACAAAGGAATGGGACTCCTCTACAAAATCCAACCGACCAACAAACCTACCCCAACCAAACAACAAAAAATCCCATATAACACTATTGCTCCATTGCTTTACCCGCCAACCAGCACTGGCTTCACTGGGCAGACACCTCTCTGCATCAGTTGATGATCCGGTAGTCAGGTGGACAGCCATGCCCCCCCCCCCCCAAAGAAAATTTTATTAACTTCTTTCTTAGTTCCAGTTGCAAAGAATGTTTGGAAAGTAAAGCAATGAAAGCATGCTGGTTTTAGCTGCATGACAAACAATCTGTATCAGAAAATCACTAGTTTAATTTCCATCATTCAAAAAGCATTGCACTTAATGGGAATTTATAAAGGAGTTGTTCATATATTTAAATGTATAGCCTATATTTAAATTTAATTTCTGTGAAGTTCTGCCTTCATATGAATGTTATTGCGTACCAAGGATAGGCCTTTAAATTCTCTAGCCCTTACACTTAAATTAGTGTTTTGCTTTTAATCCTCCCTCTGGTTTTACTGCTTTCAGGGAACAATAGGGAAGCCCTCTTGTAGTTCATTTACCACCTGAAGACACTAAATAAAAGTTGCAGGGCCTCATTGATTAAATCTCTCCATAAGATTAGAAACATTAGGCAGCCAGTCAAGGTTGTGTTTTTACTAAATATTTTCATCAGTGAAATTACAGCATTTATCCAAACAAACATAAGCAGGTTGTTTTAAGTGGGGTTGGAAATGCTGACCTCCTATGCTGGTCCAAAGCACCTTGCTATATTGTTTTCATTTTTAATACCCATTATTTAACCAGGCTTTCTAGTAAGTTATCTGTTGTGTATTTTTTCCTCTATTTTCTACCTTTTACTATCTAATATATTTTTGAACCTGTCCTACACTGGGGTTCATGAATTTATGGTCAGTATTTGTTGAGTCCAATTTGAGTTTAAAGCCTGATCTTAAACCAATTGTCACTGTAATTAGTTTCATGCAAGTCCAGTAGAATTGCTCAGGGGCTTAAATATGTACTGGATAAATGCTCAGCAACTGATGCTTTTCAGAATAAAGACCAGTGGTTTTGTTTGTTTCTATGAAGCCCTTGCATATATTGCACCTCTCATAAATAAATAGATAGATAAAAAAATAAGAAAAGAAAAAACTTCACCTTTTCACTTTCTGGAATGGAACAGTAATTGGATCACTTAATTAGAAAATGGTCTCCCATATGTTTTTGGAACCTAAGCAAGCAAACATTATTTATATCCATTTTTACTACCAGTAATAAAAAATTTCTGAACTACTGTAATAAATTAATGTTAATTTGGCTTTCCCAAATGTGAGCAAAAAAGAGAAATTATCTTCATGAGCACAGGCCCATCAAAATCCAACTCAGTAATACCAGCAATTTCATACTGATATGAATTTGTTTAAAAGGTGACCTAGACAATGAAGCAAGTATAATGAAATTGGAAACAGCTAATTCAATAAAGTCAAAAGTAATAATTAGAGGAAATTTTAGTGCAACACTTATCTGCAGAAAGGATCACTTTGGAATAATAATATGCTTATGTAAGGAAATTTACAATACAAAATGACTGGTTGAAAAATAATACAAAAAGGAGTTTTATTTCAGCAGATTACAAAACAAGCGGGGGAAATAAAGAAACAAGATTGCTATCATTACTATGACTACTGGTTTCAGTGGAACAAAGAAAGCCTATTGAATTTGATAAAAATATACGCTTTTATCTTGCAGGGGTTAAGTACAATTAAGTTGCACCCAACTTGAGCTTTAAAAAGAACTCTTGTTTAAATTCCTAATATGTTTTCCAGAAGACAACTGTCGCTGCATGGGCATTCAGTGGAGAGCATCAGTCATTCCCACTGTGCATGAGAAGAGGGAGAACTCAGCTAGGGCATAAGACTACATTTCATCCGCTCACAGGGTAAGCCTCCCAACAGATCTCTCACTTGTTTCCGTAGAAAATCAAGACTGGTTTAATATGAATTTAGTCTCTTGATCCTCTGGTCTAGTGCCCTTACTGAGCTGAGATCAATATGAATAAAATATCCAGTGGAGCTCTACAGCAAAGGTCATGCAATCTTGACTACTCTAACCACAAAGGTTTCAATCAACTTTCAACTGATTCAAGACATGGGGACAAACTCTCAATTGACCTCCACAAATCTCATGCCTTTTCCATCCAAATGTAAGGTGTGTGCCCCAAACTTTTCTTTGTGTCCAAGTTCAGCAGTAGCAGTCATTTTTCTCCTCCTTAGTAGCTGGTGCAGTTCTGTGTTTTTGACTTTCAGCCAGGGAACAGCGCTAACAGCGATGTTTTTAGTTGTTTACTCAGTAATGTTTACTCTGACCAAGGACTTTCTGAGCCTCATGCTCTGCCACGGAGGAGGGGGAGCAGGGAGGAAGCAGAGACAGGACACCTGACCCAAACTGACTAAAAAAGGTATTCCATACCACAGCACGTCATGCCCAGGATGTAAACTGGGAGTTACCCAGAAGGGTAAGATCACTGCTCGGTCAAGCTGGGTGGTGAGCTGTTGTATTCTCTTCCTTTGTTATTTCCCTTATCATTGTTATTATTGGTGGTAGCAGCAGTGGTTTGTGTTACCCTTAGTTACTGGACTGTTCTTATCTCAACCTGTGGGAGTTACATTCTTTGGATTCTCCTCCCCATCCCTCCAGGAGTGAGATGGGGGGAGGAAAGGCAGGGGGAGTGAGGGAGAGACTGCGTGGCTCTGAGTTACTGGCTGACTGGACTTAAACCACGACACACTGTATAAAAAATTTTGAGATACTTTGAAATACAAACAGAATTAAAACTATCAAAATAAATTGCTGTCCTGCATGAAGAGTTCTCCCAGAGGGAAAACTACAACACAGAGCATGAACAAACCAACAAGACTTTTTACACAACTTACTGAGCAACAGCCCCACTTGTGAAATTTATCCAGTTTTGAAACACTACTGACAGTTCTCTCTGAAAAAATAAGCTACAGTCTCCTATGCTGAATACATGCACAGACAGAGGAGATATATCCTTCTAAATAACGCTAACTCCATTTCTTCCAGGTGAGCTCCATGTTCAAATCCCTTTGCATGTCATTCAGAAGCATTTGGCTTTCCCAGCTGCAAGCACTGCCCAGCCATTCATCCCCATCATCTGCTCCAAACATGGGAGTTTGGCCTGGAGGGAAGCATACCCCAAGATGAGGATCTGGTTCAAGACCATCTTAAGAACCTGAACATGCACAAGTCCATGGGACCTGATGAAATCCATCCATGGGT
>WYDI02024459.1:0-21811 GCA_009867235.2 Psittacus erithacus | reverse complement strand
TTTCCCCTTAGTGAAGCCATGCTGGCTGTCACCAACCACCTTGTTGTTTTTCATGTGCCTTAGCACGCCTTCCAGGAGAATCTGCTCCAAGATTTTGCCAGGCGCTGATGACCGCAAATATGTAAAAATTTCACTGCAAAGATGGAAAAATAATTGTTATCCAAAGCTTCTGGAGAAAGTACAGAAAAAGATTTAAGTTGCAACAGAAGGGCTAATAAAGTGACTGCTGGGGAAGGTGTGGAATTGTCACTGCTGCAGGCACTCACATATAGCATTAACAGATTTTCTCCAGCAGTGATCAGGCAGAAAACTCCTCCTCAGAGTGGGAGTAGAGGCCTACCAAAGACCTCTTCTTACTCTTTTCTTCAATTTCATTTGGTCAGGATGAAGCACAGAACCTTAATTCAGTTGCAAACTTTTTTTATGTACACATGTAAGAATCTTATTACACATAGATGAAGAGTGAGGAAGAATAACTGAGTTTTCCTTGAGTGGTCAGTCCTAAATCAAGTGTTAAATTGTATAATGAAGCTTTATTTAGGAGAGCACTTACACAGTATTTTCTTTTAGAATGCTAATGGTATTTGTCACGGTTTAAACCCATCTGGCGACTAAGTACCATGCAGCCGTTTGCTCATTCTGCCCACGCTTATGGGATGGGGAGGAGAATCAGAAAAAAGTTAAAACCTATGGTTTGAGATAAAAACAGTTTAATAATAAAAATTGACTATTATTATAATAATCGTCATCATCATAGCAATGAAAAGGGTGGTAACAGAGAGAGAAGGAGGATGAAACTCACGAAAACGCAAGTGGCGTACAATAAAATTTCTCACCACCTGCTGACCGATTCCCGGCCCAACCTGAGCAGCAATCTGTCCCGTTCAGGTAACTCTTCCCAGTTTCTATAGTGGGCATGACATGCTGTGGTATGGAATACCCCTTTGGCTAGTTTGGGTCAGGTGTCCTGTCTGCTGCTTCTCATCTCTTCATACCCCTCCTTACTGGCAAAGCATGAGAGAATGAAAAGTCCTTGATCAGGGTAAGTGCTTCTTAACAACTAAAACACTGGTGTGTTATCAACCTTATTCTAGGATTAAATCCTAAACACAGCACAGCACCATCTACTAACAAGAAAATTGACTCTATCCCAGCTGAAGCCAGGACAGTACTAAAATAGTTTTGCTCAGGTTTAGTTCGAAATACTGCTCTGAAACCTCAAAGTCCCTAGACAGTTCACCTGCTGTGATAGCATATGACTTTTAAATTAGTGCATGTAAGTCCATTCCCTATATTATGGGAGAAGTTTGAAAATATACCCCAGAATCTCTGCTTCTATCCAGCTTTATGCATACTCCAGTATATAGTTTGGCATGTAATTATTTTTTTTTTTTGCAGTGGTAGTATACATTATATAGAATTAAACCTTGCTCCAAGCATGAACTATGATTCTATATATTTTTCTCTCTCATTGTTTTGCTAGAACACAGATAAAGCTGTTAAATCTGTCTTATGGTATCAGCGCAGAGGATGTTGCTGTAGATGAAGGAAGCAAGGGCAAGCATGCGTTGGCATGGTAGGGTACTTAGGGGCATCTCTAAGCTTAGGGTGGCTGCATTCCTGCTGGAGCTGGGATAACCCGGGCAGGAGCTTTGCAAAGCCACCGAGTTTCTCAAAGGAGCAGAACCGGGGTGTTTGCTCTTGCAAAAGCCAGACTGCGAGTCACCAAGAAGGCCATGTAGCTGGCTGAAGACACTAGCCGCATTGTAAACTAGCATGACAATGCAGGTATAGTTCATGCTTTTCACTATTAAGGAAGAAAGATTCCTGTGCTTGATAAACATCTGTCACTATCCATTTTCTAAGTTAGCATTAAACATTGGGCAAAATAGTTCAGTTTAGACAGTATTTTAACAAAACACAAGAGGGGTTTATACTAAAAGAGAAAGCAAAGACTCTTAAAAGGTATAGGTAGGGGTTTGGGAAAGCAAAAGCATATTATTTTGTTACAAAAGTTCAGCTGTATGTTTGCTAATTTGGAGCAAGTGATTGGCAGGGTATCCAATTCAGGAAATGCAGATTTAAGTTATTTTGGCTTGGCTTTCTGTCCTGAAAATGTTTTGTAACTTGCAAAAGAAAGATTCTGTTTAGGCAAATACCTGATTTGGGAAGATATGGAAAAAAATTCCACTGTTATCATGAGTTTACACACATGAATCAAGTTAGGCATATGTTGAAGTCATTTTTTCAGTCAGAACTCCAAGCCTTTTGATTTCTGTAATTTAAAGACGTAAAAGCAAAGAATAAAGGGATAGGTACACCAAAAAGGCTTCTGTTTTCATTTATACCAATTAATGATGTAGTCCAATTAGGTTCATTAAGACCTGATATAAATGAAATCAGGGTAGCATTGCACTGGGGTGGATTTGTTTTAATTGACATAGACAAATAGCTTCTAAGTATGGGATTCATTATTAGCATCTGACTGTATAAATGTTTTTCCTTTTCCTAAAGACTAATAAGGACTTTGATCCCATTTATGACATCTTGTTTTGTAGACTTTTTCTATTGCAGTTGTTCAATAAGACATAATATTTATTCATTTCGTTTTATGTGTTTGTATATATTTATGAGAGGTTTTTTTATGTGTTTATTCCACATTGCATGGAATCTCCTATATATATGTTTTGCCGTGCTGTGTATGAAGTGCGTATTCATTATCTGTTACAAGAGTCAAGAGAGTTATTGAGATGCTAGGACAGGAGAAGAAAGGTGAAAGCAAAAATGGTTACATTTCAGAAGAGTGCATGCAGTTATGAGACTCCAATGCACCATGTTTCATTCATAAGAAGAAAACTTACATTGCAAAGCCATCAGTTTTCTTAGGTCACAAATCAAAAGACATAGTTAAGCCCAAGTTCAGACTAAGTAGCATCAAGTTCTACTCCTTGTGTTGATGGATTGTAAATTTATTTACAAATTGTATAGAATTCATGCAACTTAAAACTTATGTTCAGATCTTGTTGGCATTTTTTTTCTTATTATTTACAGAACTGCTAATTTCTCATTTATTGTTCACTTAGTTGCTTCACTTGCCTTGTCTAGATGTGACTTCCGCAAAATTGCATTCAGATTCCGTCAAACTGGGGATCAGTAACCCATAAATTGCATTATGTATGCCCAGGTTTCATTGTATATGGCCTCCTTGAGGGCTTTGAAACTTTACCTAGGATTTGTGTATCTCCAATAGCCTGACTGCTTTGAGCAGGCTGCAAAGATGTCACAATTCTGGATGTGTCCACAACACTTGTGCAGACCACTAAAGAAGCACATAAACAAAAAGTTCAGGATATATAGGCCTTACAGCACACACGCTGAAATGGTGGTCCGTGCATGTACTCAAAATCTCATGGACTATGGAAGCTTTTGACTTAATTGAACATGTGCTATAGGCCTGACTTTTCTCAGAAACAGGTTATCTGTATTTCATGTATGCAATTGCTCTGAGGTATCCCAGATGCATCAATTTCCTGTGTTTGCATTATCTGGACAGAAATCCTGGACAGAAATATGGGAACCCTGCCTTTAATACAAGCAGCACTCAGGGAATCGGAAATGAGTATGACACTGTATTAACATGCAGTATATGTTCACTAAATTGGATGTTGTAATCTTGGTTGAAGTCATTATTCTTGTTCTGGCTGGGCATCACTCTATGCATTATAATGTTATTTTAATTCTATAATTCTGCAGGTTATATCAGCTTGATTTGACCCCTTCCTCCTCCCCTCTTCCTTGTTTCATGCCTTTTACCCATATTCCAGCTGTGAGTTGTGTTGCAGTTTGATTATCAGACCAGTCCCAGCTTTCCACCCCTCTAAAGTAAGAGATTATTGAATGTATGTCTCCTTTTCTCCTTCTAGGTGTATGGCTGCTAGCACTATGCAATGTGAAAGACAGCATAAATAGGAAATATAATTTGTACTTCCTTACTAATACTGTGTCTCTCCTATCATTTGTCACCTCTTTTGTTACTGTAAGTGCTGTGCAGAATCTCATTAGTGGTCATGCTTTCTGGTTTCTGTTCTCTATTTTAAATCTGTTTCTCATTTCCGGGCTGTTAGTTTTCGCTTCAGGGTTGTTTTAATTTATGGTATTGTCATTCTGACTCCTACTTGTGGTGTGAGATGATGGTGCGTGTGCATTTCTAAGAGTTCTTGTAGCTTTCTACATTCATGTAATTCTTTCTTTCAAGTACTCCCAAGTTCATGTGTTCAAAATAATGACATAATTTTGCATAATGTCATTGTTGTCTGGATAAAGTTTATTGCACTTTTAAGCATCAGTAAAGATTATTATCATCTGATTTAGAGTATTTTGAGGTTTGTGTTTTAGATGGAGTTTTTTGACACTAGGCTTTTTCCATGCCAGCAAATGAGAAATTAAACAGCTGCACAAACTTTATTGAGGATTTTTCAAGAACATTTCATTGTGATCTACAGCTTTTGCAGTGACAGATGAGAACATTCAGGTCCAGCTAACAAAGGAAATCAATGGCTGGTAGGTGCAATTCTGTGTGGTGTCATGAAATAGAGCGCTTGCCATAAAGAGAAATTGAGAAATTGGCCCATGCCTTCTTTTTGTCTCTTGGAATTATAATTAAACAGCACCCATTTTGCATTTGAAAAGGAGAACTGTATTTGAGGGCCGTCAGTCTCTAGCATTAACAAAATCATAAATTTCTCTTCCTAAGCACAGAAGTGTCTTGAAGTCATGGGAATATTATGAAACATTGGGAGGAGGAAGAATTATTCCATATTTCTCTTCCCTGTTTTGGGACTTAAATTCACATGATCATATTTCATTCCATAACCACATAGGATGAATGTAAACTCCAGGTTAATGATGTGAATACGCAGTTTCAAAAGCTCTGGGTACAAGAAAGGGTCCAGTACTTATAAGACTTCATCAATTTGGTGAGGCTGACCTCTCTATTTTGGGTTTGGTTTTTTTTTCTTTTCTTCATGGACTTAAGAAAACTGTGCTTCTGTCCTGGTTTTAGAGTTTTTTAGAGTTGATGAACTTAATGTTTTCTAGCACATGTCCTCTTATCTTGGCTGTTTTCTTAGACAACAAAAGAGCTTTCAGCTTTTACACCCTAGATGTATTTCCAAAGAAGAGTGCCTCAAACAGTCCACTTCAGGAGACAATTTTGACTGCAATATAGGTAAAATCCAAACTTGTCTCATGAGTACCCTGAAGAGATGCAGGTTGGCACTGAAAGTACTCTTCTTGGGTTGATGTCTCAAATCATGCAACGGTGTACATATTATTAATATGACCTAAGCTCTGATGATGTCCATAAGTGTTCAGACAAGGTAATGTGAGGTTTGATGAGTGCTTCTGAACATCAGGCTATTTTCACTTTGGCGTTAGCTTTAAACACTCCTGCTGAAAAATATGACCTCATTTGATTATTTAAGGAAGTAGATAATTTTTCAGGTGTCAGTCTGGCCTCGTGAGCATGAATAACAGAATCTTATATTGCTTTTGAGGGGGACAAAATAAATTTTTTTGTATTCTTTTTTAATATTTCCTCTATGTTAATGTTCTTTCCTACTGTTCCCAATTTTTTCTCAGGCCCACTGTCTGCCACCTTAAAGAACTAAGTCACTGTTTTTGCACTCTTTTCTAATTTTCTGTTCCTTTTACACAATTCTAATATCTAAATAAAATATTTTGCTCCGTCATTCTGCCTGAGGCCCGCAGAGGGCCAGGGGGAACACAAGAAGTGTATGCTACTGCTTTCCTCTTTAGGGGCAGAAAGTTGAAACTGGCAGTCAGAAGTTACCAGCGGGAAAGCTGAAGGGCTCAATTCTCTTCATTGTATTAGTAGTGTAAACCATGGAAAAATACATGTGTGTTTGAGATGCATTCCTATTCAGTGTGGTCTTCATCCCAGAGCACCTATTTTTGAGAAACCCCAGTGCAGGCTTAGGCAGTTGCATGGCAAGTGTAAATGAATTCTCCAGGAAGATGAATTGTAGACATTAGTAGGTGGCTTTCCAGAGGCAAAAGGCTTGTCCAAAATTTGGTGGAACTTTATGAAGTCAAAGGCATACCATTCCTCCAGTACCTTCTAAGCGTATGCTCCAAAACATGGGGCTGTCAGAACGGGTTTTGTGCATGGCCCTGTGTTTGTTTGGCTATTTTTTCCCCCGGAGTTTGCTCCTCTATCTTTTCCACAAAACAAACAAATAATTAAAAATTTGAAAGCAGAATGCCAATATTGGAAGTATCATCCTGATTGTATAAAGACTGATAGTTGTAAACAAATAGCAAACAACTTACATAATGAACAAAGTCTGATTTCCTCAGCAATAGTGGAAGACACTTATCAGCATGTAACTATGTCTTAATCTATTTTACTGCATCTAATGAAAATGGTTGGTGAAATCATAGTCTTTCTGATATCAGTTAAAGTTTGATATCAAAGCAAGGTTTGATTCTCTACTGGCGTAAGTTACGATTTCATACCAAAATGCTGGTTACAGAAATTGATGTGACTAATTAAAAACACTAGTCAGTGTCAGAGGTTTTTAAGAAGACAGCCACAGCTGAACAGTGAGCACTAACAAGTGTCAGCTTGTTAGAATCAAAATCTAAATATTTTACATCAAATAAGCCTAGGCTGTCTTGACAGATGATTGTAGCTAGGCAGCTACTCAAACAACACCATACGAGTGCGATTTTGTCAACAAACAATTTTAGACCAAAGAATTTGCAAAACATTAAGAATTCAGCGTTCTTTTGCTTTTGGTGGTTGCTGACTTTGGGTATCATCTCACATACTCAGGCCAATGCCTCCCTTTATTTGCATTAATTGATAGTTTCATAAAAAAGGATAAGACAGAACAATATTTGAAATTATGAAACCCATGAGAATATGGGTACAAAGGTATGAACTTATTTAATTAAAAAAGGGGAAAAATGGGACCCCATTTCTGACACTCTCCCTTCTGACTTGCAGAGCTAATAAAATTTGCTGCATGTCAAGCCATAGCGAATGCTGCTAATCAGGGATCCTGGAAACCGCCAATGCTGAAGTCATCTGTGGAGTCACTCGGACAGTCTGACAGCAGGATCTTGGGTTCAGAAAAGGCAGATTTATTCCAGAAGTCATGAAAGGGTTTTCATTGAATAACAGTGTTACTGACCAAAGAAAATACTCAGTTCATATGTGCTCTTCAGAGGGTTTTTTCCCCTCCTGGCTGGACATGTTTTATTGCAAGTATCTGGCAATTTTGCTGTAATGACAGTGATACAGTGCTGAGCAAAAATAACATTAAAGGGATGGCAGACTAAAAAGCTTGAGTAGGACTGAAAGCTAAAAAGCAGTTAGAAGGGAAGAAACAATACCAAGAAAGATTATTTCCAAAGTCCGTTAAAAATTCTGATGTTAATTCTCAGCAAGAGAATTCAGAGTCATTTCTGCTGTGGGTACTCTAAAAGAATAGAGTCTGACCTTTTATTATTTTTTGAACTACTGAGCATTTGCTTCTCCTGCTGACTTTAAATAGAAACCTTGGGGATTCCATGCTGCTAAGAATGAGGCCTGTAATCATTAGCTGAAGGAACTGATCGCAAAACAGGTTCTTATCTGAGTCTTTGCATGGGGCTTTTCTTGGAAGAGAAAAGAAATATATGAGGAAAGATACAGTCCAGATGCTAAACTTTTACTATTTCACCAGCCTCTGACTAGACCCGATGGTTTCCATGACCATCTTTCTAATCACTTTTTTAACAGGCTTTCTCTTCATATCTTCTCCACCTGAGACACATCTCACTCTTTTTGTTCTCTCCCTGACTTCCTTGTCTTTCTTTCCACTGTCTTTTCCCAGGTATTTCACCTGCCAGAGAAATGGCAACTATTCTACTGCTTCTCTAACCCTTTCTGCCCTTCTGTCAAGAATAAAATGAAGAAGGTGGAATGTGTAACAAAACCCCACAAACCCTGAGAACTATAGGTATATTTGCTGCCATTGCATTGCTAACTGTTCTGGAGGAGGGAATGGGGAGAGTATCACCTTGTATCTATCATGTTAATGTGAATTGGAGGCTTGCTGGAGAGATGCATCTACTGCTAGTTTACGTCCTGTTTAACACAACGGGAGTCACACGCATGATTGGTTGTTCAGTAGGTGCTATCACAGCAACCCTAACCAGTACCATGATGAATCAGCTGACCATAATTTTTTGGCTTCTGTAGCTTGCAAAGATGCATGCATTCAAAATTCACAAAATGAATTGTTAAATTCATCTATGATTATTTTGAGTTTGTAATTTCTTTCTAAAGCAGGAAGATTTAAATAATTCATTTAGTCGTTGTTACATATTAATTCACTGTTTGGTTAGACTCTAGGCAGACTACCATGTTAGGGTCATTTTAACTACTGTTTTCATTAACAATTATTAGATCTGCTCCTGGAGTGTATGCAAATGAAGGCTAGTATGAATTTGTCAGAATTATTTAACTTCATTCTATTTGTCAGGCATAGCAGGCTTTTATTTAGTCCATTGTTTTGGGAATGCTTTTCTTCACTTGTCTCTTTAATTTCATTCTGCATGCAGGGCTGGTGGTTTCTGCATTATAGCCCATGCTTCCCATGGGGGGTTTTGTTTGCTCGCGAAATTGCCTCTGATAATCACTGCACATGAAGGCCTGTTTGTGTATTCCTTTGTGTCATTGTGTACTACCCATGCATGTGCCTTACATTGCTATGTCCCTTTAAGAAAATATTGTTATTTATTATGACAATAAATAGTCTAAAATTCACTGCATAAGCTGAGAGGCAGAAAATGTTCTCTTTCCAGAGAATGCCAGTCTGCACAGAAAGCAGAGCTGATGTAGAATTAAGAAAATCTCAGTGGATTTTTTTTATTCCTTTTTACATAAATATATGACAAAAGGAAACATTAATTAGGGAAACACAGTTGTGCCTTGTACGCACATAAAAATACTAGAAATCATTACACAGGATCCTGTAGTTTATTGTACACATGAAAAATTGCAGCTTGCTTACTGGTTAAGAGGCTATAGGAAGACTGGTGCTAGCACAGTGACACTTGAGATGTTTGTGTGCTTTCTTCTCCTCTCCCTCATTTTTCGGTTCACGGAATAGGAGAAAAACACTGTTTTACCCTGGTTATACTGTTCCAGGTGCTTTCCCCCTTCCTTACTTCTCTCTACCTTCTGAGAAAAACTGGCAAGTTAACTCTGACACGAAGTCATTTGAGGGGCAGAAATTTCAATGCACTTGCCTTTGTGATGACTGACCTAAATGCTGTATCTTTGAGGATTTTATAGTTGCACTGCTATTGCACTTCTTTATAGAAATTTTAATTAAAGCAGAATGATAATTTCCTCTATATGCTTGTCATGCAACTTTGGGAAAGAAGTGCAAAACAATCCATAAGCTTTTGATATAGTAAATGAACAATGGATGCAATTTTGAAGAAACTCCACAAAGCAGCACAGAAAGCAGCCGTGAAAGCAAGAAACACATCTCTGTTGTTTGGGGATTTCATTCATTTCCTGGTCAGCCTTGTGATGCAGGATTTCTGCTGCCTGAGCTGGCACTGTACCTGAGTGCAGCAAGGGAAGAGGGGGCATTCCATCCACCCACAGTTTTTTCAGGGATCCAGACCCAATCAGAACTCCTCTGGTACACTCCAGAAACAAACCTGGATTTATTTTTCCCACAAGATTATTCAAAAATTGTACTGTATAGCTTGAAAAATTTTGACATAAATTATGTATCAAGTGCCTTGCAGCTCTTATTACTAAAATTAAGAGACCCAAACCAGCTTCTCTGTTTTGCTTATTGTTATCCAAGTTTTAAAACAATCAAAGTTTTATGAGTTCGTAATGGACCAAGTCAAAAAAGCTTTATGCGCTCAACAAAATTGAAGTGCTTCTACTGTAGTCTTCTATTAAGGTTCTATTTTCCTACCACTTTCACCTTCACAGTATCATACATTAAGAAAGTATTTTCCAGAAGTAGGAACTATTTCCTTCTTAAGTGCAATATGTTTGAAAGCTACATTATCCAGTCTGAAAAGGTTCATACAAGAAACTTCATTTTGAAACAAATTAGAAATCAAAATTTTTTGTTGCTAAGTTTGAAGTACTTAAAAATCTTATTAGCAATATCATAAGTAGTCTCGTAGAGACTCACTTTCAATCTCATACAGTACCAGACTGAAGCCTGACAGGTTTTTTTGTTTTGGTTTCCTCTTCAGCAGTGGATTGCTTAATCTAAAAAATGAAGCAAATAGCAGGTATAGACTGTTGCCTCTTTCTTGACTGGAAAACAACAGTTCACACACATTTTGGCTTGAGTGATAATGTGCTTAAACAAACAGTTCAAAAAATTTGAAGATCAGATATTCAGATTCAGTTACATTCAGTGATATATAGTTATCTGCCTTTGAAAACTCTTCTTCTCATAATTCTGCTACAGTTTGAAAAACAGATTTATTTTTTCCCCTAGAAGGAAAGGCAACAATACAAACACTGTGTATACAGCTTCCCTAACAAAATTGCAGCCAGTTCCAACCATTCATTTTCAAGATTCCTACAACCTAAAAGGAGAAAAAGAAAAGTGTTTTCAAAAACAGACAAATGTTATCAAAAGGAGGCTGCTCCAGTGTAAAACCAGTATTAATTTTACCTAACTTTAGACAAGTAGAAATGCATTAGTTTGGGTGTGCTCTTGCTATAGTGAATGAACAAAAGAATCTTGTGAAGAATTCATCACATCACCTTGAGCTACATCTGCATAGACAAACAGTCCAGGAGCAGCTTGTCCTGTGGATCCAGCACAAACATGATGTCCATAAGCCAGCTTCAACAGCATGAGTCAGTGATAGATTATTATATACATGCAGCTGTACTCTGATGCATAGAACTTTTTAGGCTCTTGCAGTATGGAGAGCATTGTATTCTCTTACACTTCCTGTCTCTGTTTCTTTAATTCTTACCATGGCTTTCAAGAGAGTTAGGGGATTTTTACAACTTTAAAAGTCTATGACTTTACAGTTGGAAATGAGCATGTGAAGGATTGCCAAATGATTATCAAAGGACCGAGTCCAGCAACATAATCCTCTGCCCAAAATGTTGACAGAACCCTGCAACAAGCTGCAAAGTTTGGTTCTGTTATAAGAAGCGCGGCAGGGAGTAGAGCATCTGATTCTCACTGAGAAGAAAACTCCTGGAAGAAGCCTCGTGGAAGTTTTCATCTTCTTTAAGTTTAAAAATAAATAAATACAATACCATTACTGGTGAGCAAGTCTCAGTGTTCGAAGTTCAGCTCTCACTGTGTATGCCTGCAGTTTCCAGAACTGTAGGGGATTTCATATTTTTTTTTGTGCAGTAAGTAGCAATACTATTTTGATTTTATGAGTCTCATTGTGGCGTTTTTGATTATACTGTATGAATTTTCAGTCTTACCAACTGGTGATATGAGATGTTTATGCTTCAGTTTTCTCTTTCTCATGTTTCTTTTCTAAGAATTCCTAGTCTGAATGGAAAAAAAGCTCTGTAATGTGTTTTGTACACAGCAGAGATTTTGCTTCACCTTCTTTGTGTTTTCAAATTTTTGCCTTTCTCCTTCCCTCTTCTTCCCAATACTACAAAAAAATTGAATACATACAAAGTCAAAAGGCTTCTCAAGTCAGAAGTACTCTTAAGGCATAAAGCAAATCAAAATAGTGAAGGAAAAATTTCTAAAACTGACCCTGCTCAATGCGACTCAGTAAATGGGAAGTTTAGAGAGTGAAGGCATCTTTTAAGCACTTAGAGTAGATTTCAGATCCTAATCACTGAACTATAAAAACTCTTTATTTGTTAAAATACAGTAGATGCAGAGAAATGGAGGGAAAAAAAATCTTGGAAAAAACCTGTGGGACCTTTTACGCAAGTAAAGAAAATCATGACTGCATTCTGCAGAACAGGGATATAAACCATTTCTTTCATTTCATACCAACCCACACAGTCTGAGTGTTCATTGCCCTCTCGTGCTTTCATAGTTATATACATTTAATTCCATGTTAAAAGTGATTCATTCAGTATCTACAGACTAAACCAGGAGTTATCCCCAAACTGTATTCAATTGCATTTAACTTTCTTAAACCTCACCGTACACACTAAAAAGTGTGCAAAGTCTAATTTGACAGTTTTCTCTCATAGGCTCTAATCTGGAAATGTGGGCTTGTAGTGGGAAAGAAGCTCTGGAAGAGTAAAAATGGGCTCAATTTGCACCTGTAACTGAAACCTAGCTAATTCAATATTTCCATTTTGAGGATTATAGTTAAGCCTACATCTTCTGACTTTGCACATTAAGTTGTGTTAAAGTCAATTATGTGCATGCGGTACTTGCTGACTATAAATGCTTATAACTTTAAATATAGCGATCATGCTCATATCACACACAAACCAACCTCTTTTTTCAATCTCAGATTGACATTCATCCAAAATATTTTAAAATGTATTTTAAGGAACTCTGAGTTTTTTCAGACCACATATTAAACACAAGGAGCTGGTTGCCCTAGTTCAAAGACAAGTGTGCTGAGAAGTCTGCTTAACAGAAGATGTTCAGTGGTAGTCTGAGAGGACAAATCCTGCCTGAATGCCTTCATCTTGATAAATGAAGGGAAAAAGGCTGTATCTTGGATAGGAGATTGTGGAAGATAGTGTGGCCATGATGTCTTTGGGAAAAGGGCAGAAATAAGAGATTCCCAAGGTAGTTTCCTAGGAGAAAGGAAGAAAATCTTTCAAATCTGCTTCCTTTCTTGGCTTTCCCTTATGATAATTTGTTTCATTTTTGTGGGTGTTTCTTCTCCTTATGTCCCTAATGAAAAGTAAAAACTTCAAGACAAATGAGTTTGTCTTTTTTTGCATAAACTGGCAGTTCGAATTAAATCCCAGACTTCAAAAAAAAAATTATCCACTGTCAAAGGTTCAACACTTTCTCACTTCCTTTTTTTTTAACTTTTTAGTAAAGTCCTTTTTCTTGTTCAAGCATCCATTGGAATTTTGAGCTTATTTCTTTTCAGACAACAGATGTCCACAATTTGGCATGTTTATTAAGCTATGAAAGATTGTTCACCATGCAGTTGATGCTGTTTATATTTGGAATTTTCCACTGTTGCACAGATGCATATTTGCTTTCTGAGATACCTTTCTGTCATTAATGTTTCTGCCAGTGGCCATGCAGATTAATCACAACTGTAGGCTTCTCAAAATCTTTGCTTTCTTGCTACTTGGAATGTCTCTGATGTCAAAATCACTGCAGCAGCTGCAAACTGTGTGAGCTTCTGAAGTCACCTTCCACTTCAGTACATTGACTTTGATAGATCTGGACCTCTTAAATACATGAAGTAGACCATGCTACTGGAAGACGGACAGCAAGATAACAGCTTGTAGGCTTTATGCGGGCACAAAAAAGATTTTGTGGAAATAATATATACAAGAAATTTTTATGAAGAACAAAATTTTGTGATCCTATGGGTGACAGGAGATAGAATTTTAAAGAAAGATGATCCCCGCTCAATCCCCTTTAACCCATCAGACTCAGTAATGTATCTGAAAGTTAATGTTGAACAACAGTATAAATTGCCTAGCTACATTCATACCAGGATTATTTTTAGATTAATAAGGAATGGTTTGAATTACAGAAACTGGATCTATAATGGCCTTTAATAAGCAAAAAAATGCTGGTGGATTTGGTAGCCAGGATTTTGGTTTGGACTGTTACAAAGAGAAGCCATTTGTGAGTCCTGTTATCAAGTTCCTGTTTTGCTTTCCCAGACACGGGAGAAGTTGTATTTGGAGTCAAAACCCACTCAGTGTCCTGGAGTGGTTGCTGCTGTAGGCCTGGTTCTGCCTTCAATCATTATTCCAGGGGGTCTCAGAAGAGGTCAGAAGCAGTTGAGAGTCCCTAAGCAAGTGGCAGTGGATGATGTGTTGCTTTGCTCCAGCTGATTCCCTGAGATGAGAGACTTCGCCTTCTCATACATGGGGATGGTATACTCCTCAAAGGGAGGCAGAGCTATGAAAGTTTGCAGTTTTTTGTTCTTTGGGTTTCCATAGTGTAAGAAATGCTTTGCAGAGCACAACAGTGCCAGCAGGCCTGGCCAGGGTCAGTGTAAGATCGCAATTCAGGAGCAGGAAGCCTTGAGGTTTAAAGCAGAGAAAGTGTGACCCAGAGATCACTGAGCAAAAATCAACTTTGAAAGCATATCCTCAGTTTTCAAAAAGAGAAGGTAACTTCAGAAACAATGACAAAATTAACTGCTGGAAAAAATTCCATGAAACCTGGAAAACACAAGCTTATTCTAAAAAGCTTTTTGAATTTTACAGAGCAATTTGCATTAAAATAGCTCCTCTAAAAAAAAAAATGTTGTTTTTAGCCTGTTTTTCAATCTGATATTTTCACTTCTATTATGGTGGTGATCTCAGCAAAAAAACATTCACTGCGCTCTGTCATTATTATTCAATAAGCTTTTCCTTATTATCTCCTTGGATTAATCACTAGAATACAAAATATAAACACCCCCTGAATATTTGAGTATGGGGTTAATTCAGGCTCTCTTACTGGAAGGTTTCACTAACGGTTGAAAATGCACTCAAATGGAGAATGAGAGCTCACTCGCTTATGCAGACTCTGCTGTAAAAACAGTCATTGTTAACAGAAATGAGAAACATCTTCAGCCATTGCAATTGTTTGCTGATAGCTGTGTGTCTGTGGCCTTGGAGTCATGGGGAAAGAATTAATGAGCATTATGGAGATAGCTTGTGATGAGGAAAGGACCTCATGTTTGTTACTGTGAGACTCTGAGAGGCTTATTTTCTCAACTGCTAGAAGAGTTATTGCAGAGCTGTTCATTTTCTAGCTAGTCCCCAATGAAACTGAATTCCCTCTTCATCTGCCACATGGTGCTACAAGCCCAACCTGTAAGATTCAGGGGTTTTCTGTGGATGAATTGCTAAGAGACTTCTCCCTTATGGATCAGATTTTATTTGGGCTTTTATAATTGCCAGTGATTTGAATTCACTCCCCTATAGCTTCTTCTGTGAAGAATAATTAATCCAGCAAAATGATTCTTTTGTAGAAAACTACTTATTCTTGAGGTTTATTCTTGTTTACACTTCTGCATGCTGTGGATTATTTCAAGACAGGCACAGTAAAATCTTTAAATGCAGTGAAGCAGCAAATTTATTTAAGCTAGCTACATAGTAAAAACAGAGATTTTAAAGGCATTAATATCTCCGCTTGGTTTATAACATTAAAATGACTGTATCACATTCTCTTCCTCTGGTTCATGATCCTGTCTGTTGCTAAGAAACCCTTCCTCAGGTGGCTTTGAACCTTCTCAGCATTTTCATCTGTAGCTATACTACCTCATCAAGCCATAGGATTTTGCTGCTGTGTTTCTGGAATTTATGTTCCTTGCTGAAAGTAATGAAACCATTGTGCAGATTAAGTAGCTAATTTATTGGCCTTTCAATGCATTGCGCTTTCCTCTTCAATGTTTCTAATCTCATTTTTTTAAGTGTATCATTTAAGGTGGTATGTGGTGAAAAAGTGCTCACAAGACGAACAGTTAGGACATATGTCTCTTTGATATGGACCCTCCCTTTTTGTGGCCTGGATTTGTGCAATAAGAAAATACGCCTCTTCATCTCCCCAGCTGCATGCCTTCCATCAATGTACCTGTACACTTCCGTCCGACAGCCTTTCCTTGCTGTGAACCAAACTTTGGTGGGTTTTTTCTTTCTCATTTTCATGCTTCAAATACAGCATGTTTCAGGATAGATGCAGTGACAAAAGGAGCAGCCAGACTGTCAGAGGCAGAGGGTTCCTTTAAATAGCGTTTCCCAGAATTTAAGTGCAACACATTCATACCGGTATCTGTTGATTGACAGTGTCAGAAATAGTTTATGCTGAACTCTGCATTGTCAACTGCTTATGGAATACTATATAAATGTAACCTATATAGACACAAATACACGCACATTGAGGTGAATCATAGTGTTTATTTATTCAGGAAGCACATCCATAGATTGTATAATACCATCGTCACTTTAATCACAGCTTTTTTTCAATTTTAATAGCTGATAAACATTGTAAAGTTTAACACATATTGAACTAGAAATACCTCTGAGAGAATATATATGAATTGTCAACTTAGAGATTGTTTTTCAAATTAGTGAACTTCAAATCAGTTCCAAAAGAAAGCGGTCATGGAGGAAACGCTCTCCACTAGGAAAAATCAAATCATGATAATTTGAGAGGAAAGATAAATCTGATCATTATACTGGGAAGTTGCCCTATTAACTCTGTGGTCTGAGGTTTCCCTTTTCTTCATTGTCCTAATAGATGTCTTTTTCTCTAATGCTTGATACTTCAGTATGAATGTATATTATTGCTGTATTTGTGACAGAAGCATATGCTCATCTTGCTGCATTTGCATGTGAAGATTAACATTTGCATATTTTGTATTTGTTAATATTGCATTACACCCTCAGTAGGTGGAAAATTGCATGGCTCTATTGACTTCAATAGAGCTGTGCCAGCGAAGAATATATACTTATATATATTTCACTTAAGTTTTGAGAACCTCCAGAAATCTTACCAATCTGTGAATAAGTTCTTCAAAAGTATAAATAAAAAGGAATTAATACCTTTCTTTTAAAAATATTTCTGAATATGCCAAAGAAATCTCAGGCCTGTAGTACATAACATTGTCTGCTCCTGCAAACTTTAAGTTGCACAACTTTGCTGCGCAGTGTGACAGTTCTTTGTAAGGTTAAGGCAGTCTTTAAAATGTGCTTAGCTTGCCATACTGGATTTTTTTTTTCAGAAATCTGATGGTGATAAAGAAAGAAGTGTAAAACTGTGTCCTTAGAGATTTGGTGAATGTGTCTGTGATTTTAAATTTGAATAATAATTTGCGGTTGCTCTGATAGCTATATATAGTACGAGGAAAAGGCCAAAACTGTACGAAATTTAGCCATGAAGTCCTATTTCCTTCATTTACAAAAGATTGCTGCCATAGGTAATTCAATATCTACAAACATTCAAATTCAAAGACAGATGAAGTATTAGACCTGAGATTTCCTGCTATGTGAATAGCTAAAGAATATTTCTTAAAGGAAAAGTTGCTTAATCTGAGCAGTGGGCTGTGGCATTGACTTCAAACACAAAAAAACTGAAACCAAATTTTGTGAGAAGGTCTATGGATATTCTGGTTCAGCTAATTAAGTGACACTTCCATCATGAAAGTTAAATCCAGATGAATGATGTCCTGGGTCTTTTGAGAGCAAGAAAAAGAAAGACGGAAGTGGAGCAAAATCTGACTCAGCCTTTTGTATTTTCTCTACTAACCAAGCATTTTGACAGAGTCAACAGTTCTGTTTTCATTTTCTATAAAAGTTTTCTATTAAAAGAAAAACATTTAGCAAATACTTTTCTTCTTTAGCATTGAGGAAATGCTTTACCATACTTTCCTGCTATTGCTTCTTTTTGCTGAAGTATGTGTTAATATTTTAATCTACTTGATTATCTATTCACTATTTCTCAATAAGATTTTCTAAGAGAGAAACACAGTTGAGGCAAGAACAAGCGCACATCAGGAGATGACCTGGTCCAAAGCCCTGCTAAAAGTAGTGTCAGCCAAAGCAGGTTGCTAAGAATTGTGTACAGGCAAGTTCTGAATATCTCCAGAGATGAAGCACAGTTCCTCTGGGCACCTTCTGCAGTGTTTGACCACCCTTGCACTGGGTCTGGCTGAGATGGAGTTAATTTTCCCCATAGCAGCCCTTATAGCACTGTGCTTTTTATTGCTGGATAGGAACATGTTAGTAACACACCAGTGGTTTCGCTGCTGCTGAGCAGTTCCCCCATAGCATAGAGGCTGTTCTCCAATATTTCACCCCTCCTCACCCCATAAGGCCAGTAGGCTGGGGTTGGCTAAGATTGTGAGAGGGGTTATAACCTGTACAGCTGACCCAAGCTGACCAAAGGGTTATTTAATACTATACAACATCTGCTCAGCAATAAAGTCTAAGGGGGGTGAGGGGCACTCATTATTACAACATTTGTCTTCTGGAAAAAACAGCTATGTGTGCTGAGGCCCTACTTCCTAGGCAGTGGCTGGACATTGCTGGAGGATGGAAGTAGAGAGTAAATCTTTTGTTTTGCTTTGTTTCCATTAACGCCTTTTGTTTTTTCTTTATTAAACTGCCTTTATCCTATCCCAAAAATTCTTCCTCATCTTATTTTCTCTCCCTGCTGCTCTGCTGCAGAAGGGAACAATAAAGCAGCATGGTGGGTACCCAGCATCCAGACTACTACACAGACTGTCCTGGTTTCTAGTGGGATAGATTTAATTTCCTTGCTAAGTAGCTGGTGCAGTGCTGTATTTGGGCTTTAGTCTAAAAACACTGCTGAAAACACACTGATGTTTTGGTTGTTGCTCAGTAGGGCTTTCTCCGATCAAGGACTTTTCAGTCTCTCATGCTCTAACAGTTAGGAGGGTCACAAGAAGCTGGGAGGGAGCGGAGACCAGGACACCTGACCCAAACTAGCCAAAGGGGTATTCCATACCACAGCACATCATGCCTAGTGTATAAACTAGGGGGAGTTGGCTGGGAGGAGCTGATCGCTGCTAGGGGATGAGCTGGGTGTTTTTGGGTGGAGAGCAATTGTATTGTGCATCACTTGTCTTCCTTGGGTTTTATTGCTCTCTCCTTTTTTTGTGTTGTTATTATTATTGTTGTTGGTTTCATTATTGTTGTCAAAGTATAGAAAAGCCAGATTCCCAAGGAGTGTAACAGGAGATACATCAAGACAAGTAGGGAAATAATGGCCGCTGCGCTCTTGCTTTTTCCCAGACTGAGAGAGGTCAAGTAAGATGCAGCTACTGACAGGTTTGTATTAAACTTTCTGTTATTTTATTTCACTTTTTTAGTGGTTTTGAGACAGAACCATCTAAGATCTGAAATAATTTTGATTGAGATTTGATTATAGCAAGACTATTGCTTTGAAACGATGAACAGAAGCCTGCAGGAAGAGTACAGTTTATTTTCTATTTACACGCAATTGAAAAATTCTTTGTGTGGAGTGCTACAATAAATAATTTGTAGACTTCAGAATTTATGTTAAAACACTTCCTTGGTTTTGGTTTATGCAGCAGATTTCTTTATAACCCATTAACAAGTAATTTTCCACTTAAAATAAGAGTTGTATTTCAAATCAGGAAGATACTTTTGAGAACAGAAAGCAAGATCCTAAGTTAGACATACAAAAATATTGATAAAACAAACAGTTTCAAAGCAGAACAGAAAAAATAATAATAATTAATAACAATAAAAAGCTATGAATAAGTCCATGAATATCTTTTTTTTTATGCCTTTTTTTTTTTTTGCTTTGATAAAGTTTTGCCAAAAACAACAAAAAGTGCTGGAAAAGCCTTGTTAAATCATTTAGCCCATTTCTCAAACCCCTGCCAGCGCAGGATTATTCCTCAGAGTACACTCTCCACTGTCTTGTCCAAGCTTAACTGCATATGACTCAAGCAATGGGCTTCCACCACTTGGGAGATATTTCTCCAGTCTGATAGATCTCATTATTAGGAAATTTTGCTAAATGTTCCATCAGTCAGATTTAACCCATTATTTTTACCAACATGCAACTGGGTCAGGAGAACCAGTGCATCTTTCTTGCTCTTTTTCCAGTCTTCGGTTATTTGCAGATGACCACAGCACCCCCTTTTTCCTCTTAGTCTTCACTGATCTTAGAAAGCATATCAGTATTAAAATCCTTTCTGGTTTTCACTGTTTTCTGCAGGGCAGTTTCTGTAGTCATTTTCATTGCTTTTCTATGAATTCCAGCCAGTTTGTTGACTTTCTTTGGTATCCTAGTTCTTCCCCATCATATTTTTGAGTTAATATCATTTCATCTGAAAGAAAGTAGTACCAGATTTCAGCTACAGCAACAAGTATTTCTCATGAGCTCGGCTGACAATTCTCTTTCCTGCTAAAGAGGGCTGTTAAGACATCTATGATATGTTCTGAAAGACTGAGACAGGCTAACATTTCACTTGCAAAATGTTCTATGCTGTTGGCAGAAATAAGGGTTATTAAAAATATGATGTCATTTAGCATTTTACATTTCACAATTTTACATTTCAAATGGTTTACATTTCAAATGGTTTACATTTCAAGTGCAGAATTATTTTCTGTTGCAGGAGACATTAAAACAATGAACAAAATATTCTACCTGGATCTAAAATGTTCTCCCCTCAATTATCTGTCTATGGAATACAGCCAGTCCCATCAGGGGAATCTTCCACGGTCTTTGTCAGGCTTGGAGGGGTAAAAGGGGACCGTATTAATTTGGCAATAATTTATTTTTTCTCTGTTTTACAGTATTCTGCATTAGAATGCTCTCAGGTGACGTGACCATAGACATTTTCCTTGAAGGGTGGCCCAGAAGACCTGGCTGTCCAAAGGTCTTTTGGATGTGTCAGAAATGACCCTCACTGGATTCAGGATTCAGCAGCCAATTTAGCCATGGTACAGAAGCTATATTACTTGCAATTTCAAAGTGTTTTCTCATTCACCACTTAGAAATTATGTGTCATTTCTTAATGAATCTTTGTCCTCATTCTTCTTTCAGCCAGCACCTGGACTGAAAAGTGTTCATCATCTCTCATGTGAAAGACATTTGGTTTCTTTGTAAGAAGCTGTGAAAAGATATCTTAAATTTATAATAAAAATAAACATTTTTTGGAGTTCTTACGTATAAAATGTAACAACAATTTAATTTATGCAACTTTTAGATGCAATCCACAATGGAACTTACAATTCCATGTGAGATTAATTCATTATTGAATTTTTAAAAAGTGTGGTTTTTGCTTTTAATGGAGAGATATATAGGAAGACAGAGCCTTACTTTCTGCTTTTGTTATTCTGTGTTAATCAGGTAGACACATTCTAACACTTACAGAGCATTTTTACTCTTTTTTTAATGTACTGAAAACAGAGGAGCCAAGCAAAGGAGAAAAAATGGAATGACACATCTTCACCAAATGTAAAGAAGTACTGTTTGAATGATGGCATTTGTGTGGAGAATACAATCAGTACAGTTTCACCTAATACTTGAAAACATTGCTATGTGATGAGTACCAGCAAAGATCAAGAGTCATTGAGAAGGAAAATCTGCTTGATTATCAAATTTATGAACTATGCTTTGTAATCCCTAGAGACAATGCTTTCCATGTACTCTGCCTTCCTTTTGTTTCTACCTGCTACTTCTCTTTCATGAGTGTTAATGCCCCATTAACTTCATGTATTTTTCTTCCTTATGGGCTCCTGCAAAGGGGAACAGCGTGATCATGAACAGGAGATGACCTGCTAATAGAGTATGAGAAGTTGTTCTGTTACTGAAATATGACACTTAGTCTGGAAAACATCAATAGGTTATTTGTCAGTCCATTCTCTCACAAATATTTGTCATGTTCAATAAGTTTCTGTGTACATGCATATTAGAATCATAGAACAGTTAGGGTTGGAAAGTGTTGATTAATAACATAAGATAACTGCAACAACGTTTTCTGTAACACAGGATTTTTTACAGTTTTTAACATAGAGCGTTCAATGCACTGGACAATACCTACTACGTAGAGAGAATCAGAAACCACGTTAATGGGTGCATCCGTCCATCGCATAAAAACCCACACAACA
>WYDI02024458.1:0-25461 GCA_009867235.2 Psittacus erithacus | reverse complement strand
CTGGGCACCCTGGGCCAGCGCCTCAGCACCCTCACAGGGAACAGCTTCTGCCTTATCTCCAACCTGAACTTCCCCTGGTTCAGTTTGAACCCATCACCCCTTGTCCTATCACTACAGTCCTTGATGAAGGGTCCCTCTCCAGCATCCTTGTAGTTCCCTTCAGAGACTGGAAGCTACTCTGAGGTCTCCACACAGCTTGTCTTCATCTAAGAAATGTATCTTTGTATTACATATATCTAATATATATATGTAACATCTAGATATATTAATAAGACATCTAACCATCTTAATACCTCTATTATGTATTATTATATTTATATTATGTATTAATATATCCCTGTATTATGTATTCATATATATCTAGGTCAAGCACATCTATAGTCAATCGTGCTTAGTCAACTAACATGTATAGTCAACTCTGCTTAGGCTCCTTTGGGTTTAACCTCCCCTGTCATGGTGCATCTTAACTCACTTTGCAGCAGCGCTTTCTGCGGGGGCGAAGGTTTCTTAGACAGACAGCAGCAGGCTGGGAAAGCATTAATTAAACCTCTTCTAATAAGGGATAATTACAGCCCCAGCAAGGCTGGGAAAAGGCCATTTACCCTCTGCTGTAACCAAAGCAACCCCCGGCTTGCAGCGGGGCGAGGATGGGAGCATCCCGTTTGTTATCCCGGCTCAAACCTCATTAATCTGGATTGGCCCCCGTTGTTATTTCTCTGGGAAAATAACCTCCTTTGTGGAGGATTTTGCAGGGTGCTCTTGTTGCTGCAGGGCTGCCTAGCACTGCCTGCCCGGAGCAAAACAATTTCCAGTTATTCAGGATTTTACCCTTTCCTGGATTTCCCTGCTTTTCCTTTTAATAGGAAATACAAAAATTAAGGACCCGGATGCTCATAGTGCTGTAGGATCCAAGCAGAAGCACCAGCAGTTTGGGAAGGGGTAAACATCAGGGCTGTGGCATGATTTTTTAAGGAACAACGATGTGGTTTGCATGGTAAAACTGGGACTTGATGGGAAGTGGCCTCAAATTCCCATTTGGATGGGAATTGGCCCCAAATTCCCACTCTGAGCTGTTCAACCCTTTCTCATATTAAGGATTTTTGGTGCTTCCCCACCTCCTGGGAGAAAGGGCTCAAGCCCCTTCACATCTCACCAGGGCAGGGGGCTGCCGATCAGGATCCTGCCCAAAGGATACTCCTTCCCTCGCACTGTCACTGGAGGGCTGACATCCAGGTTTCCGAAGGAGTCGAGGCTGGTGATCTCTCTCCCAGGGGGCTCACGGGTCACGTAGCCAAAATCAGGGCCCTAAGGAAGAGGGAAGCAGTGACAGGGAGGCCCAGGGTGGGGGAATTTGTGAGGAGGAGGAGGGGTTGGCATCACAACAACACACCAGGATCTTTTTAAAAGCAAAATCCTTCAAGCCTCTGTTCCTGGGCGAGTCGAAGACGACAGGGAAGACCTTGTGCGGCGCTTCCACATAACCAAACTCCAGCTCGTCCTGTTGTGGGAAGAAGAAGAGGAAGAGGAAGGCTCCTGGCAGGGTGATAGCCATCTCCGTGAGGCATGTGGCGAGGGTGGAGCAGGAAATGGGGCAAACCTGGCAAAGACTGGCTTTTGCCCTTAACCCCAAGGGAGACAGTTGCCTTTCTGTGCTGGGGGGTGACACCACAGTGCCTAGCACAAGTCACCCCTGGGTCGATGCCCCACGGAGTCTCTCTTGCAGTGGGATCCCTCTTGCAACATCCCTATCTGTGCCAGTTGTCACCACCAGCAGCATTCCCCATGCTTTGGTTCACGGTTGCCTGGCTCATCTCTTAGTACTAAGGTGCTTCCCTCAGCAACTCAGCTAGTCCCTACCAGGACTGTCACTCCCACTGATAGCACCTTACATGCCCCAGGAGCCTGTAAAGGACCAGAAGAGCTGCAATATTACAAGCATCAATTGATGACCTGGATCCAGCGGTCACTCCGGGTTTCCACCTCCGAGCAGATGGTCAGTTTGCAGTTGGCTTTCTTCAGCAGGACCCTGAGTCCTTCTAAAAAGACTTCATTGGAGTCTAAGCCTCGCTGGATGCTGGAGGAAGAGGAAAGAGTGAAAGCTGCAATAGGGGATCATGAGAAGCACCCCAATCTCCAACCATGCAGCCCATTCCTCATTCCTAAATGTGCTGGGCAATAGTCCTGCGTGAGGTTAGACCCACAGAGCATCCTCCAGCCTTTTTCCTTGGGGTTGCAATGAGTGCAGAAGTCCCTACCCAAATACTGCCTTCAGTATAACATGCATAAAGCCTGGCTTACCCTACAGCAGCTACATAGCAAGGAAGGGTTGTAAACGCCTCCTGGGAGAGTCCTCCAAGGCAGGAGAGCAGTGGGGTGACATCCTCCTACCTGCAGACAAAAACCTCTGTAGGCTGCTGGGTATTGGGCGTCATTATCCAAGGTGCCACACGGAAAACCACTGTATCCGTGAAAATCGGGGTGCCTGGTGAATTCTGTGAGGGGCAAAACCAGTAAAGAGTCATGGTTAAAACTTCACCACTGGGGGACTTGGCAGGAGATGGGGCAAACCTCACGTACCTTATGGGGGACCTCCAGCAAGCTGGCGCTGAAGGAAACCAATCCAGAGAAGCCTCTGTCAGGGAAAGCCAACCCTTCAACGTAGAAGGTGTTCTCTCCACTGCCAAAATGGTCCAACACGTAGGAGAGCCTGTCCGGCCCCAAGACAGATATGTACTGGGGGTGTGAGTCAGTCCCTGGAGAAACACCAAAATATCCAACCCAAAATGGGGTGACCAACCTGTCCACCAGACTGAAAGGAGGCACCAGCAAGGAGGTGGCTGATGGCAGCATGGTTTGCAGAGGAGTGGGTGTGCCTCTTCTTCTCTGGGGAACACACTTAATCTTTCTTGTACAAAGAGGACTCTATACCCTCAGGTCCAACCCTTTCAAGGTGCATGGCTCAAGTTAAGCATCTAATGATATACTTGGGTTCCCTGACCTGATTTTCGGCGGGGAGCTGCTGGGGATCCAGCTGCCAGGGTGTTCAAAGCCAAAAGGCGCTGCCTGACAAGATGGGCTGCTTTGGTGGCTGGGTCATTGCCCAAGCCAAAAAGATGCCGGGAGCCACGTGGGACTTATCCACCCCGTGGGAATGTCAAAATGTCAGCAAGCTCATTGAGAAAAGCTTCCTTTAACCCTTTTCCCCATATAATCCCATCTTCTACAACTGATTTGGAGATACACAAGTGTTTCCAGCATTTGGAGGTGCCCAGCCCTTAGCCACAGTGAACTTTTTAGTTCAGGGTTTGTTCACCTCAGGGTCTGGGATATCTGCAGGGATATCTGGCAAGGAAGGAAAGAATACTTACGGATAGCATGGAAAACTCTCACTTTATCTGCATCCGACTCAGGGACATGCAGAACCACCTGGTAGTCAGCAAAGATAGCGCTGGGACCTTGAGTCCGCAGCAGCATGACAGACATGTCCTGAAGGTCTACATTGGGAGGGAAGGATGAAGAAAGAGAGACCATGAAAGTGTTGCAAAGGAGAAACACCCCAGTGAGCCCTGCACATCACACCCTACCTGCAGTGGTCCGTATGGCTGCCTGACCACTGTCCATCCCCACCGTGCCGGGGCTGTCCCGGTCGCAGTTGACCAGCAGCACAGCACCTTGCCCATTCGGACCCCATGTCCACTTGGCCTGGAGGAGAAACACCCAAAGGGGATGGAAATTAGATTTCCCCCATCCCAACCAGGGATGGGAAAACCCCACCACCGCAGCCATGCTTGGAGGCCAACCCACAACATGCAGTCAAGGCTGGTGGGGAGAAAGCAATGATGCTTTCGAGCCACTGAAGTTCCTAATCTCAGATTCTAGTAGGGCCAGCAAAGACTGTTTCAAACAGATCTTATCTTCTAACAAGCCAGGAAGTACCTGCCAGGCCTCATATGGACACTGTGCTGTTTCTAGAAATGCATCTCATCTGATGTACAATTTGGTGCTGATTGGGCTGCAGGTAATTATCCGGGTGCAAGTGCTGGGGTAGATGCAGATCTGTTGCCAAAGGGGGAAAGCACTGCTAAAGTTGCAGCTGACTCATTTAGTGTTATGTTTCAAGTTCAAAAAGGAAGAAGAAGAAAAGAAAAAAAGCAGACTGTTCTCTCCTACGTGATCCCTGGGGCTGGATTGGAAATGTAGGAGATTATAGAGTAACAATCTTTTCCTCCTCAACGTTTATGTTGAGCATTTGTGAGGTTATTTGCCCTAATTCAGACACTAGTGATAGTGCCCAAGTTCATCTCCCTCCCAGAGGTTGTTAGGGAAGAGACTGCAAATGGTACACCCAGCACTGACCCTCCATACGTTGCTTACAGCAAAGCTTCTCATTACCTTGTCCTTCCCTTTGCTCTTCACTCTGCCACTACGGCTCAAGTCCACATCCAGGGATACATCTGAAACATCAAGAGAGAAGGAAGCCACTGGCAGGGGAATGAGCTCTCGGTGGCATTTTGCTTCATCCTTGGCATTAGCAACAGCAATCCCACCTTCACACCCCAAAACTGCTCCAGACCTGTGCCCAAAATGCTGATAGAAAAGTCAAATTGCTGATAAAGAAGCCAGCCTGATGGCTTTTTCATGGCTTTCCCCCTTTGGTCTCAGCTGTCTTCACTCATCTTGGTTTTCCAGCAGGGACATACCCACTTCATGGCATATTTTGTGTTTTCACTGATTTCTTATTGACTGTAGTGTTTTTCATGAACCCAAAACACGGTGAAGACATGAAAGTGTTTTCACTATGGGTGAGTGGGCACGAAAATTAGGCTTGATGCAATGTTTGAGAAGGGCTTTCTTTAGAGAGCTCTTCTTGCCCCAAATCTCTGCCTCTGCTGCAACAAAGCAGAGGTTTACCTGCAGCAACCTCATCCAAACCCTACCTAAATCTGTATTAAACTTATCTTAATAGAGAAATTCCTTCAAATGGGCTTTATGGTATGTGGAAAACACAGGCATGGAAACCAAGATTGTCTTTACCCTTGATACAGAGAGGAGGACACAGAGAACCTGGAAATGCAGCTCAACATCTAGGCAAGCAAAGAGCATTTATCAGGCAGAAGCCCTGCAGACAGCGGTGGCTCTGTATGAGCCCATCAGTCATGGGACGTGGGAAACCATCTTCAGGTGCAATTTTGGGAGGCATACACATGACTTCAGGACACAGGTTTGTCTGCCGTGTGAAAATCCCAAGTTTAGGGTAATTAATCCATCCAAGTGGAAGGCTCTATGTATCCAGACTGGTTGTCTAGACTCCCTTTGTAGTCAGCAGAGGAAAATAGGCATTTCAAGGGAATGATTCATCTCTATCCTAAACTTCTAAAATAGGTCAGACAACTACACTTTAGTGCCTATTCCTCTCCCCTAACTGCAACAGAGGTTGAGGAGGACAACACCAGCCAAAATGGGGGAGATGGTCTCCTTTGGCTCCTCTTCCGCTAACGCAATGGTGTTGGCGAGCAGAGGAGGATGCTTGGTGTGTGCACTGGGTGGGGACATGGCCCAGCCTCTGTCTCTTTTGCACCATGTAAGGCAGCATAATAGCTTTTTAATTATTTCCCTCTTGCTTGTCAGCATCAGTCAACACCCAAACCCTTCATTGCACATCACAGATGGGCAGCCCGCGCCCCCCACTTAACTCCCATCCCAGGAATCCAACTAGATCTTGGCATCCAAGTGTGGCTGGGTTTGAACAAGCGTTGCTGTAATACCTACCTACGCAGGTGAGGTACAACCAAGCCACCGAAAGCTCATTGTCTTCCCATCCATAGTATGAAATCTTAACCTGTGAAGACATCACCAGATCATGACCCAAGTTCCATGTTCCGTCATGCTGAGTAGGTCTTTCCACTCATTGGGTTGACCAACCAACGCTATACAACAAGCTCTTGGAGGGTTCATCCAAGCCATTCTCCATTAATCATAGTTCAGCTGAACCATTTCTGCCTGCTTCAGCACAAAAACAGGCGCAGAAAAAGCCAAGGTTGGAGTATTTTTTGCTGCCTAGCACAGGGTTTCTGACAACAGCTTTTGCAAACTTCTCCTTCTCCTTCTTAGTTTCATTTTTGGATGCACTAATTACACAATTCTGTTTAAATGTGAGGGTTTTCCCTTGAAAACAAGCATAATGTTCTCACTACTCAGACTTTCTTGAGCCTTCCCATAATCCTCCTTTCTTTCCTAGGAAGCCTGACTTACATTTTCAGTTTTAGTACATGAGAAACAACTAACCTTATTGTCATTGACAGTCCTGCTGATGACTTCAATGGTCACTACGACCTCTATATCAGGATCCAGGGGCCACCTGGAGTTAATCATAGGTTTTGTCATGGGGCTGTGGATGATATGGACTGTAACCGCAGAGGTGGCATGGACTTCAAATGACGCGGCACCTTTGGGGGTAGATCTGAAACAGAGAGCAGCGTGGGGTTAGAGACCAAGTTGTCCCTCCTGTTCTATTCTGTGGAGCCAAATCCTTGAACCTGGAATTAAAATCCAGCTTTAACTGGATTGAAAAGACTCAAACCATCTTTGGGTGATGAAATGCGTTGTCTGGATTTTATATGTATTATCTCTGTGGTGGTGTTGAGCAAGCAGAGCTCCCACTGGAGCTTCTGCACGTCTGGCCGTGGTTAAGCCCTAGATTGTGAATTGCTGAAGTTTGGCCATCCAACCTCCCTCCACAACAGCAAGAAAACCCCCAGAATTTCAACGCCCCAAGACAAAACCCCAACAAAGAGCCAGGATGATTCTTTATGTCAGCTGTGCAGGGAGATGGGTATCGCAGGACCATACCCTGACCTGAGAGATGCTCAAACTGGAGCGGAGCCTGAATCCGAGCATGGAGAACCTGCACCCCACCTGCATGACATCCCTCGCTTTTGAAGTGCTGCCTACCTGCTCATTACAGGCCCAGTACCTCCATCCCAGGAGCATGAGTGCTCCGACCTGTCTGCCATCAGGAGCCAGCCGTGCAAAAAGACACAGGGTGGTAAATTTTAACAGTGAGAATAAAAAACCACCCACACAAGAGATTTATTCCTGGTGCTTCTCTTGGCATGGGAGCCCTGGTGCCTGCAGTGGCTTGTAAGGGGAGATTAAAGTGTCATCTCGCTCACTGGCCTTGTACTGAACATCATGCAACATCATAAATCCACCTGCACGCTGTTGCACACCAAGACTTCTCCAATCTGGGTCTATTTGCCCTGATTTTACAGCCTTCACACCTCAGCATTGCCACCACATTCCCACTGTGCTCCATGATCTGTCTCAAACCAGCCCAAACTACAGTCAAAGCTTGACTCACCCATCAAAGAGTTCCCCCTGGTCACTGCTCTCTAGGAACAAAATGATCCATTTCTTTCTGTTGAAAGAGCATCTTTTGTCTGCTTTTTTGGACCAAAGCTCAAATTTGCTACCAAGGAGCCAAATCAGCCCATTTTGGGTCTCAGGTTGCATGTTTAAATGGGCCTGAGCTTGCTCCAAGTCCAAATCCAGGGGAAATAATCGCAAATAATAGGTTTCATATATTCCCATCCGTTAGAGGGGAAATATAACACTATTTTAGGGCAGCTAAAGCTCAATGCAAAGCTCTTTGGGGGGATAGCAGCACGTCCTGGCCCAGCTCCAACACACAACCCCAGTAATTGCCCCAGATGCGATGCCGACTGGCTTGTCCTGTAGTCTCTATCATTATAAATATGATTTATTAAATAATAACAGTGTAAGAGCAGGGTAAGTATAGCCTCCTATCTGGCCAGTAAAGCAACCCCCAGATTTCATGCTGGAATAATCTCTTTTGGTGAACTCACCCATGCAAAGCTGCTGCTGGATTGTTTCTGCCTGAGCCACACATTTTATTCCTTACCCCGTTTTAGCTCTGTCCAAGTTGCTCATCTTGAATGGCTCTTGCCTAATGTTTTCAAAGCCAGAAATAGACCCCACTTAGCCAGGGTGTGCATTGGCTTTTGCCTGCAAATCGTCATGGCTTGGCTACGCTTTGACACCTCCTGTGTGCCAGAGCCAACATCCCTCCTTTGGGTGCAGCTCCCCATGGGACATCATCTCCTAAACCAGATCCAGTGGGATATATCCACCATGCATCAAATGAGCTTGAGTTCATCCTTGGAGAACTTGTGATGAGGGATCAAAATGAGCTCCAGTTTTCCTCCTAGCACCCATTTCTCCTCCGAAGAGGAAGAACACCACTGGGCTCTCCCAAAACCCATAGATGAACTCATGATGTAGGCTCAAAATGATCACTGATTTTCACCCCAGCATCCATTTCTCCTCCAAACAAAGAGAGAAAACACCACTGAGCTCTCCCCAAACCCATCAACCCTATGGAAAACCATAGGGATCCCCCCATCCCAAGCCTTACCGGCGCATATCAAGGAAGACCTCAGTACCCAACACGCAGACACCATAGGTGGCGTGGCTGGTGGACATCTGCATGACATGACGCTGGGGCATGATGTGCCGGGGACTGCGGCTGCATGTGAAGGAAGCTGCTGCCTGGCTTGGTAGGTAAACCAGCAGGACTGGATTAAAAGGCAGGGGAATTTAACTCCTCCTTCCCTCAATGACGGGGTTTAGGCAGGGGACCCTGGTGTCTCCACCTTCGCCACTCAGCAAGCTGCAGCCCCGATCAAGGAGATGGAGGTGATAAGGCAGCCCCTGGAGGGGGGGGACAAGCAGCTTTGGGGAGGGGACACAGAGCAGAGGGGCAGGACAAGGTGGGTGACATCCAGCCCTGCACTGGGATGCTCAGCATGGGGGTTTACTCTCACCTTTTTATTCCCTTACAGCTCCAAATAAGGACTCCAAAGCTTAATGCATTAAACATTTCCACTCCTCCTAGAGCGCAACATGGTTGTTTAGGGTTATTACAATACATGCTATCATTAATATAAAGCATTTTCTTTAAAACAACCCAAATTTTCCATCTGGCCTCTCTGCAGGTGACTCATGGCCTCAGTTACCCCATTAGGGCAATGTCTGAATAAAGCCTAACAAAAGGAAATGTTTGTTCAGGTCGGTCCTTCCCATCATAACAACTCCTGAGAGCACGACAGGGAGAAATGAGTGCAGGGAAAACAGGTTATTTGGCAGGCAGGGAAGGAGAAAACAACAAACAACACAACAACGAGAGGCTTTCAGGGGAAATTAAAAGTCCACAGTGTTTTGTTTGGACCTCATGTTTCAGGGGTATTGGGGTTTTTGGGGCAGGCAGCAAAGCTCCCACGGGAAACATCCCTATGGCTGGAAAAGAAGATAGGCATCTCTCTCCGGGCCATCCCAGGAGGCTTTTCCTGCCTGCAAAGAAGGAAACCACGTGGGATTAATCTTGCTGAAGCCAGGAAAGAGGTCTTCACTGAGCTCAAGGATAGTGCAGCAGCAAAGATGGAGGGAAAAGGCAACATGGGGGTGGAGAACGCACCAACAACCCCATCACTGCAAGGTTCATCCTCATAGCAAGGAGGACGCAGAGTGACATGGTCACGTCAGTGATGAAACGGGCCCAAGAGAGCTGGAGCCAGGAGAATCACATTTTTATGAGCAGCAGGACCCCTTGAAGATGAAAAGGTCAAAGCAAGCTGAGTGGAGCGAGAAGGGATAGTCCCCACCACTGCATCGAGCTGCACGTCCTCAGCCAGAGGAGTAGCCACCCCCTGTGAGATCAAACCGCCTGCTTTAAACATCTCCCGTCTACATTAAAGGGCTCCTTCCACCTTTAATTGCAGCAGGAAAACAAACTCAGCACCGTGTCTCGAACAGGAGAACAGCTTTAATAACACTGGGAGCCTGCCAGGATGCTCCAGTGGGGAACACAAGTGGTATTTCCAGGCCCTCCATAACCTCTCCTTTCTTGAGAGTAAGATAAAAACCTGTTTCCTGAAACCCAACACAAGCCAAACTGCTGATGTTCATAGAGTTGGGAATTCTGTTGGTTCTCAAGCCCTGCTAGGGGTGCACAAGCCTCCACACACCCCATAAAAACATGAGCCTTCACACATGCCTCTGCTTCATCCCTAAGACCCTTCTGAGGTGAAGCAGAAACAGCATGGTGGGTGAGAAGTTACCTGCATCCCCTGAGAAAGAGTCCGGCCATGGCAGCATCTCTACCAAAGAGAGCTGCAAGTCGGATTTCCCACTCGTGTCTGCTGGTCACACTGGTTTGGACTGGGCATGGTGCTGAGGTTGCTGCCTGCTGTGATTTTAGCATCGTATCCTGCTTGGCTGGTTTAAGCCCAGTACTGGACAGGGAACACACCTTAATCCTCACGGGGTCAGGCTGGTATGGTCTGTAATCTGGAGGAAGGTGGAGGATGGTGGTTTCGGGCTCTCAGTGAGCATGAGGGCTTCAGCAGAGGGTTTGGGAGCATGTGCTTCTCCAAACCCAGACAGGATCACACCCATCCAGAAAGGATGGAGTGCTGAAACCTCATCTTCATTTTGGGCTTGGGGTTTTATTTCAGCAAGTTTAGTCACGGCACATTTGGAGCCATCACAGTCACTGCGGATGCTCACTCCAGCCCAAAGCACTTCATCTTCGTTGGGTGGTACCTACACTCACCTCTTCTTCCTCCTCCACCTGCTATTAGCACTGACATGCCCTTGCACAGGCAGAATGATGATTTTAAGTCATCTGGCCCATTCAGAGCTGAGTGTTTCTTCCTAATAACACCTTGTCCTGAGAAAGTTGTTATGAAGATCCTTGGTACATAACAGATGGGATCCTGCCTCTCCATCACATTGAGTGAGCTTGGTCAGCCTTGAGTTTGGGAGCTCATTTCAGCTTTTGGCCCCCAATTCCAGCCTGTTTCTAAACATAATGGAGCAAGACTTCATGCCCCAGTGCTCCCCAGGAGCCCCACTAATAGGCCAGACCCCATTTGGGTTATTTCTTCCTCATCCATCCTGCACCACCACTCTATCAAGGAAAGTTTGATAGTCTCCCTAAGCTGATAATTACACCTTATTTATTACCCTGCATGTGTAATTGCAGGCAGGAATTTTTAAGAGCCATGTCAGCCTAATTACTTGCAATAGGACAAGGCATCAAACCAGTTATCAAGTCCCGCTTGGGTTTGCATGAGGGTTTATTTGCTTTAGGCATGTAGCTGTAACAGCAAAGCAGGAGCATCCAATGTAGCCCCCTCCTGAGGACCTGCATTCCCCATCTCACTTGGAAGAGGGGCAGGAGATTAGTTTGGACCAGCAAAAAATGCTTTTAAAGATGCTAAATGCAACAAAAATCCCCCTTTATCCTTTCTTCTTCCCAAAATAAAGGTGTTTGCTTGCTGGGAGACTTCACAGTTTCACTTCACAGGTTTTATGGGGAAAGCACCCCATAAAACTGCTCTTTCACCTGTGCTCCCCCTGCCCATGTTCCCCCCAGCTTTGCATTAAATGTGCTGCCCTATAAATATCTGCCTCGCTGAGGCGTGCTGGATGCCTCCTCCAAAGACAGTAATAAAGCCATGGATGGGCTCAGCTTCACTCAAGCTCCTTCATCCTCACCAGTGGGTTGGTTTCGCCTCCAAAACAAAGCCAACACAGGCAGGAATGGGCAGGAACGGGCAGTGCCTTGTGGCTCAATGGGGCCAGGCACCTGTTTGCACCTCCTAAACGTGAAAGGTCAGCTTGAAAGGACTCCATGGGGGGAACATTTCCCTCCCACTCTTTGCAATAAGGCACGTGCCTGCAAGAAGAGAGCCACAAAATGACCCCAAAACCTCTCAGCAAGCACCCAAGGAGCTTCAAACCTGCTTAAAGCCAGCAGCTTGGTCCTGCTTGGGGAGGAGATGTTGGGTGATGCGCAAGTGAAAACCCTCAGGAAGCAGCTCGCTGGGGTTGTTTGCAAGCTCCAGAGCTGGGATGAAATGAGGGCAGGCAGGGATCCATGAGCACAGGGCAGTTTCTACAGAGCAGCTCCTCAGCTGCCAGATCTGATGTTTAAAAAGAAAAGGGAGAACTCCCCTGACCAGATTGACTCCAGCCATGAAACCATGAGCCTCCAGACATCTACGTGTGTGTGCATAAATATAGCTCTCCCTATACACGTCCTATGATGGTTTACCATGGCTGATCTCCTACCTGATATCACGAGACAGAACCTGCATTGCTATAAGGCACTTCTGTCTCCTGAAAAATCCCATTCTTGCAGCATAAACCAAGATTTAGCAACACACAGGGGAGTCACCCAGGTTGTCACTGCAGTGGGGACAGGCAGGTCCTTGCACTTGTCCCCAACATCAGGTGGAGAGGATACCTCAGCTACCTCTCTCCTTCCTCCCCACAGAAGACATTGCAATGGGTGGGTGCTTTGCAAAGCCTCTGCAAGAAGGATTTAGTATTTTCCCCACTGCTGGCACAGCTGCAGCAGCTCCACAGAGACTTCCAGAAGCTTTGAAAGACCCCACATGGCTTGCAAAGAGCAAACGTGGTTTCCAAAAACCCCAGGAAGATTGCAAAGACCTCATCTACACAGGGACTGGTGCAGTGGAGGGGAAATTGGCTCTGGCAGCCCCTTCCCCACACAGTCCAGCAGTTCTCCTCCAGTGTTGCCCCAAAATAAGGCATTCCCCTCTTCTTTGTTTCATTGTGTGCTCCCAAGGAGGTGTAGATGAGTTCAAGCCTGGCTGCTCCCTTTGAGAAAACACCTCAGGACCACCCAAAAATCCCCAGAGCCTCCATGGTTTCAATCTCATTTTGCCAGCAGATAACATTTGCTCCACAGGTTTTCTTCTGCCTTGGCAAGTGCTTTTACCCATGCCAACACCATAACATCAGCCAGACCATGGGGATATAAATCCACTTATATAAGGGACGTATAAAACAACCCCCCTGTCCTTCTGGTTTAGAAGCCACAGTGACCTTGGGGTCTCTCTGTAAGACAGGAAGGATTTGGGATTGTTTTTGAAGGAAAGGAGGATTTCAATAATATGTGTTTTCTTCACTGACAACTGAAAGACTAAACCAGAGGAATCAGGAAGTGAAAATGGTCAAAAGAGAAGCTGCTTTTTGCTCATTTTCTTCCCACCTGATGGGTTTACACCTTGATTTCCCAGCCTGCAGGTCCCAAGAGAACACAAGGAGGTGAGACCACCCCAGCCCATGCAATGCCAGCTGCTATCTCTGCTTTGGGGTGAAAAGAGGGAAAATAAGGCTCATAGAGTGCTGGAAACAGAGCCTGCTTGTGCAAACATGATGTGGGTTTGGTTTCATTTGGTTCTTTCTCTGTTTCAATGCTTTCTCTTCCTGGTTCCTCTTTCACCAGTGTTTTTTACTACTGGTGCTTTAAATAGGCAATAAATAGATAAATCATGATGCTTCTCAAAAGATGGAATATTTTCCAGCTAGATCATGGTGTCTAAACCAGGTACACAGCAGTGGTGCTGCCCTGACCATGACGTTCCATGAAACGCACAGAGAACTGATTTCTATCTTCTTCTATTCCTCAGGGAGAACACCTATGGCCTTGAATAATGCCCCCTTCCCCCCTCCCCCATTGCCCAAAACCCCCTTTTGACGTGCAGAAACCCAGCAAAACTGCCTCTTTTTGTGTTAGCAACAGAAAGTCCTCATTCACATTTGCTCATGTCATGGCAAACACCACTCAAAACCAACCAAACACAATAAAGTAAGATCTGCTTCAGATGAGAAACGGGGTTTGAGTTTCTTTCCTACACCCCAGCCATGGAGGGAAGAGAGCACTAAAAGGAAGAGGGATGAGAAGCCCAAAAGGGATATAAATAGGGAACATCAACCTGAACATTTCTGCTCCTCACTAATTGCTTGTGGCTTTCCAAATCTGGGGCAGAAGTTTGGGGTTTAAAATGAGTATTTAGCTTGATGTTAATATATAATGCAAAGGCCTGCGTGGGCAGCAATTGCTCTTGACGTGTGGAAAACCACCTCTGATTTCCCCTTCTCAGCAAGTGCTTCCCAGCTTCCCTTTGCAAATAAGCCAGGAAAAAAATCAAAAGGAGAGTCCTGCTCTAGCCTAAGGGCTGGAAAATTGTATTTCTTTCTACCCAAGAGCAGCCAGAGCTTTTCCCTAAAGTGTATACAAAGAATGGATAACCCACAGGTGCAAACACCAGCCAAAGCATGGCAAAATCACCTCCCTGTTGGGCTGCTTGTCCCTGTTTGGGGTCAGGGAGATGCTGGAGGGGAGCTGGAGACAGGTGGGGGAGCTCCTTGCATAGAGCTGGGAGCTGGTTTGGCTTGGCTGCCCTCCCCTTCCATCCCTTCCCTCCCCTTGGAGATCATTTTCATGGGGCTTTAGAGGGTCCAATCCAACTGCTTCCTCCCTTCAGAGCACGGTGGGGGCTGCAGTGTTGGCATCCCAAACACTGCAAGCTCCCAAAGTAGCTTAATTTGCTCCAGAGTCACTTGAGGAGGAGGAGGGAGGCGTTGCCAGGGTGTCAGGAGAAGCAGCTGGGTGCTGCTGGGGGGTTCAAGTGCCAAGCAGAGCGGGTAGGGAAGGGTGCATGTGCCCATCGCCAGGGTATCTGGGCGGCTGCACAGGAAGATGCCGGGGGACCGCACACTCCGGCTGCAGCATGGGAACCGCATTGAGGCCCTGTGTGTGCTGGGCACCTGCATCTCAGCTGATGTCTATGGGTGAGTGGGACATCCCAATACCCCCTGCTCTCCTCCATCTCTGCACCCCACCTTCCTGTCTGCCTTCACCCCCATTTATTCCTCTGCAAATTCCCCCTCCTCATTTTTCCCTCTGCTTCCCCAGCCCCAACATTGTGTTTTAATGCATTTTGTGGGCAAATCCTTCCTGGGCTTTGCAAAGCTGGACAAGACCCAGGAAAGCTTCAAGCATCAGTGTTTGCATGATGTGGTGCTTACCTGATGGTGATGGGTTTGAGCCATTTGTGGTCAACTGATCCAGTGTCATCTTGGAAAGCTGCTGGAGCACAAGCCACGGGGGTGGGCTGCAGAGGAGGAGATGCAGCTGGGATAGGGGAGAGAAACAAGATGTAGTTAGTAACCAAGCAGCATCCCCCCACCACCAACCCTGCTCCCTAAACCAAACCAAACCAAACCAAACCCTCTACCACCAGATATATTTCCCCCTCTCCAAATGAAACTGTTTAAAAGCTCATTTCATGGTTGATTCTGGTCTTTGTTGCTTTTGCAAAGCTTACCCTCAATATTCAAACCAAGCAGCACAGTTACAACTCATCTGGCACCTCTCCAGGTGAAATCTCCTCCCAGTGGGATTCGCAAAACCCAGAAACAAGGAAACCAAACCAGTTTTTCCATGCATAATTAAATGTAATTTAACAACTTCAGAAACACCCAGGCAGCAAAGGAGAACTCAGGTTTCCTCTCCCCACTCCCAGTGCAGGTTTGGGGGGATGCTGTTTGCATCCAGAAACCCAATAAATGATGCTGTAACAGTGATACAGTGTGAGCCCTTGGGTGCTGGGATCAAAGGGAGCCTGCACCTCCTGAGCTGCAAATAACAACCCTGGAAAGATGGTGACATTAGGGAAAAGGAGTCGGGAGAGGACAAAGTGATGTGCCGAGCAAGGGCACATTGGACTGGGAGTGGTGCAACTCCTGCTTCAGGGTTGACCAAAATCACCCCCACAATTAGAGTTTCCCATGGTGAAGTCCCAGCTGGGTTGTCCCGCTGTTAGGATGAGCTGTTAAATCCTGGGTTTGTCTCAGCTGGAAAATAAACACAGATTTCTCCACTGATGTAGAAACCCAAGGTCAGTTCCAGCAGCTCTGAGTGCTTTGGGCTGGGTTATTATAGATTGAAATCTGCACCCATGGCTACAAAATAGCCTCATTTTGTTAAAATAGCATAGTCCTAAAAAGCAAAAGAATAAAGACACTTGAAACATTCCCAGCCAGGGAGAAGGGGCAGGAAGGTGCTTGAAGGGTGCTTGGTGACGCCAGCGTGCCCGGTCTTGGCTGTGTTCTGGGCAGTGGAATTAATTGCAGTGAGAACCAGGTGATTTTGGTGCAAAGCACTAAAACCAGAGTGATTTTGGCAGGGCGGCCCCAGCCGGAGCAGTCTCCTTCAGTGTGAAGCACACGGAGGGGGTGAGCGTGGAGGTGAGATGCCAGAGCCCAGCAGAGGTCGGTCCAGCCCCTGGCAGTGGGACGCGGTGGCCGCTGGACAAGGGGACGGTGCTGAGGTTCAGCATGAGCCGGGCCAGCACTGAGGTCAATGATAACAAGGTGAGAAGTGGGGTGTTGGGGTGTGGGATCTCCACAGAGGGAGAACTTCCTTCTCCAACCAGGGATTTGGGGGTTTGCAGGTAACTGTCAGCTTTTACGCAGAGGGAGGGCAGCCCATCAACCAAGCTGGGGTATTCCTCACTGGCATTGGTGAGTACAAAAGCTTCTGTGAAGCAACCCATCTTCACCCCCATGATCCCTTCGAGGAAGGTGTTGTGATGTGGGGGCAGAGATGGACCCAAGTTTACTGGATCTGGGGAGCTCTTGCACCCACCCAACCTAGCTGTACCCTGGGATGAGGGTGAGGTCTCTCCATCCAGGGATCTCTCTGGATGTCGATGCAGATCGGGATGGCGTGGTGGAAAAGAACAGCCCCAACAAGGTAACTCTGCCTCTTGCCCTGCATGGGAAGTCCATGGGTTTGCAGAGCCTGAGCTCACTAAGGCCCAGTGGGATGTTTCAGGCAAGCTGGACTTGGGGTCCTGAGGGCCACGGGGCCATCCTACTCGTCAGCTGTGACAAGGACAACCCCTTCACTGTGGCATCAGACTGCGATGACGAAAGGGTGTTCAGCAGAGAAGGTAACATATAAACATTCTATATACATATACACATATATATGAAGAAGGTATCATAGAAAGCAAAAAATGCTATGTTATTCCCTCTCTTGACCCCTTTTGGAGGTGAAATCTTGCTTGGGAACCAGCTGTTCATGAGCTGCCCTCCACCAAGCTGCTAAGTAAGCTTCCCACATGGGAATTCTCCTTGTTTAACGCCATGCAAACTAATTGCGGTCAAACAGGGCATGAAACCCAGCCAGAAACATAGCAGAGGTGCCACTGACAGCAGAGCTTGGCCCAGGGATGCTTCACAAGGGTGAAAGGAGCTTGGGGCAAAGCATGAGGCAGGAATACACCCAGATTCCTGGAAAACTCCAACCACACGGAGCCAGTGCCCACCACCTTTTTGAGGCCAAGGACTGGCTGTGCCAGGGCTGTGAGGGGAGGGAAAGGGGCATTTGTTTCAAAGCCCACGTCCCAGGCTTTGTTAGCAGCTGCTTGTTCCAGCTTGCAAAGGCTGGTAGCAAGGGAAGAGCTTGGTAGAAGAGATGCAAACCCCAGGAGGGAAGGTGCAAACCAGCCAGAGCTGCATGGTGCAATCACCCATCACCCAGGTTTCTCTTCTTTGCATCCAGATTTGCTGGACATGTCTCGGATGGTATTGAGGACTGAAGGGCCCCAGCGCCTGCCCCGGGGGTATGAAATCATTCTCTATATTCCTGTCTCCGAAGCTGATAAAGTTGGGGTCTTTTATGTGCAGAGTAAGTCCTTCCTCACCTCCTCCTCTGCCCCTTCCTCCTTGCTTGCGGTGCTTTTGAGATTCCTGCAAGCTCTTTGTTTTCCATCTCTGCCCTTGTTCTCTCCATGCTGTTCAAATGGCACTTCTGAAGGCCTCTGCATCCCTTTTCCAGTTTTTTCCAGTGCTGAATATTCTCTTCTCTATCAAATGGAAAACTGGAGATGAACAAGCAGAGGCCCAGAGCCATAAAGCCATTTATCAAGTTCATCCAGCACAGGAGTAGCAGAAAAAGCTATGTGTCCTGACACCCAGGTGTTTTATTATGATCTGAACACACTGTACAACACATTTCCCCTCCTTGTTCCTGTGACCAAAAGCCCTCATCCAGCCCAGAAACATGGGTCCTCTCCCTCCATGCAGAGGTAGTCCTTCAGCAGGAGGGGTGGTTGCATTGTCAGAAGGGACTGAAACAGCAGAAACCCCATGAAAACACCTTCCCAGCGACTGCTCCATCCAAGGAAAGGCTGAGACACTTCTTCCGCACTCTTCTGGTGCATGACTGCCAAACTGAAAGCCCCTTAAGGTTTTAAGATGCTTCTTCCAGATGCAGTTGTATCCACTCATAGAGGCAGAGAAGCTCCAGCACAGAGGGATCGTGGTACCTCCTTGCACACACTTGAAACCACCACAGCAACATTGGAGGTTGCCACCATCCCCTTTCTCCTCTTGCAGACCCCTTCTTCGGGCAGCGGTACGTACAGGTGCTGGGCCGCAGGAAGCTCTACCACACGGTGCAGTACACTGGTGGGGCTGCTGAGCTCGACTTCTTCGTTGAAGGGCTCCGCTTTCCTGATGACACCTTTCCTGGGCTGGTTTCCATCCATGTCAGCCTCCTGGAGACGCTGGCTGAGGTCTGGGGGCTCCAGGGAAGGGGTGAAGGTGGGAGGCTGCAACAGGGCCATGGAGAAGGGGATGGGGATCGAATGGAGAATGGTCCCCATTAATTTACCCCAAAAATGACTTCAGGGATTGGGTATTTGGGGGGGATAGTAGTAAACAGGGTGTGAAAGCTCCCCAATTTCTGCTTGCCTCCCCCAGGGTATCCCTCATTCACCAATCTTCACTGACACAGTCGTGTTCAGGGTAGCACCATGGATCATGACCCCCAACACTTTGGCACCAGTGAACGTCTTTGTCTGCAGGTAAAGGCCAAGGGGAAAGTGGGGAGACTATGGGCAGGGGAAAAGGCAGTTTCATCCCCATCCTTCCTGCCATCCACTTTCCCAGCATGAAAGACAACTACCTCTTCATCAAGGAGATTAAAAACCTGGTGAACAAGGCTGGCTGTGAGCTGAAGGTTTGCTTTGGCTACATCAACCGCAGGGACCGCTGGATGCAGGTAGGTGGGCACCAGAGTGGGGACAAAGCTTTCCCACTCTGCTGATGTGCCCCATGCAGGTTTTCCTTCCTTTTTTAGGATGAGATTGAGTTTGGCTACACCCATGCTCCCCACAAAAGCTTCCCTGTGGTGCTGGACTCCCCTCGAGATGGAGGGCTGGAGCGATTCCCCATCAAGGACCTACTGGTAAGAGCAGGACAGTTGCTTGTATTTCCAGAGCAGCAACTGAGCCTATTCCACCACTCCTAAAACCCTACTTGAACTTGGCTCCTTGGAGGGCCTACAATGAATTTGCCTGAAACATGAGAGTTTAACACCTCTGCATGGAGGTACCACCCCATCCACTTCCAGCTCGGAGGATGCCAACAGCCTCAGTCTCCTCAAACCAAGATCAGAGCCTAATCCACAGCCCGTCTGGAAAGCCTTTTATCCAGAAGGTGATGGATGAGAGGGAAAAGGAGGCTCTCATGCCTCTGGGAATGAAAGATTCCTGCCAAGCTCCAGGAGAAGACTGGATTTCTTCACCCTAAGTATCCCAGCAATGCGCTGGTTTTGCCTTTCCTCCTCTATGCCTGTGAATATGCAGCAGCTCCCAAGCACGAGAGGAAAGGAAAACATGAGAGGGGTCAATTTACTTCCTTGAAAGAGAACAAGATGCAGGCAGCTGCCAAAAACATCCCTGTGGGGCTGCTTTGCCAAGGCAAAGGGCCAGCCATGGGCAGAGTGTGCAAAGCAAGCTGCCTGGGAAAACAGCGAGCATTCGGGAAGAGCCCAGGAAAGAAAAGCAGGGAAAAAAGATGGATTGAATGATCCCTATGGGATACCACCATGCAGGAAGGGCAGAGCATCACCAGATTGCTGCCACATAGATCCAGCCAGGCCCCAGCATTAAGGGCAGAAGAGGGCAGCTCACTTTGTGCTGCACACCTCTTTGGGGAAGGTGAAGAGCTTTCCAAAGCATTGTAATACATCATTTCACATCCCTGAAATGAGTACACCCAGTCCTGGATCCATCAGGCAGGATGGGAATAGCACACTGATTCACTCCTATCCATTCTCGTTAGGAATTGCTTTGCTTCATATTTAGGAAGCAATTTCAGCCTCTGGAGCTGCTAACACTTCATACTCCAGTTACTGCTCTGAAGGCTTCTCTAATCCCCACTCTTCTCTGTCCCATCTCATTTTCCAGCTAGGAACATTTAGCCAAACATGACACATATTGGTCCTGTCCTTACCCCAGTCAAGCCCAAAGCCTGTGGGACCCTGTGCCAGGGAAAAGGAGATAAGAGGGAATTAGCCCCTCAAAATCAATCTGGAACTGATAGGACTTGGATGTGACCCAAAAACCTGGGATGAACCAGGACCTTGACAGTTGAAACCATACCAGCTCTGTGGTTTATTACACTGATAAAAGCTCAGAGCTTGCGTTTTATGCTCAGTCCCTCTCACAGCACCCAAGGAAAGGATTTAATCCTCAGCCATGCACCCCAAAAATGCACAGGAAGCCTTGAGGAAAGGCAATCCTGGTGCACTTTTCCAATTCCAGCTTCTCAAACACCTTTGAATAACAAAAAGCAACTTCTAGATCACCCTCAGCTCTCTGCTCATTTTTAGGGACCTGTGTATCTGTTTTACCCCCACAGAAACCCAACACTGGCAAGTGACTGGGACTTAATGCGAACCCAGCAGATATCTGATCTCATCCCAAGGCTGCCATGAGCTCCAGCCCCATACTGACTTGATTCAGAGATCAAGGACAGGTTCAAGGCAGGATTTTTGTCCCACCTCTGTCATTTTCACCCTGTTTTTAGCATTGCAATCTGCACCTTGGGCATCCCAGCCACATCACCACAAGGGTTCATTATCCCTGCACGCACAACGCCTTAAACCCCAGATACATTAAGTCCTGAAAATCAGAGCTTAAGTAGGATTTAAGTGAAGTGCAGCCCTGATGCCTGGGGTGGATTTCCCCTGCGGGGCTGAAGTTCCTCTAGCTCAACAAGAGCCACCCAGAAACTCAGCTTCAGGGCTACCCCAGCACCTAATTAGCTTAATGCAGACACTTAAAACATTGGCTTTGGGACAGCAGAGACCTGTCCCCGCTCTGCCCCTGGCATTTGCCACTTATCACTGAGCCCAGATAACCCAGAGACCATTATCCTCTCACCTTTCCTCTATCCTCTGCCTTGTCTCTGACCTTTTCTTGCCTCTCCCCATCCATGGACAGGCTTTTCTTTTCATGGTTTGTACCCACTGGAGTAGGTCTGACTCCAGCAGGCAGGAAAAAAACCTAAAGACATGGAGACAGGGGAGACCCAGGGCAATGCTCACAGTGATTTCTCTTCCTGCAGGGCCCCAACTTTGGCTATGTGAGCAGAGAGCCCCTCTTTGAAGCCATCACCAGCCTCGACTCCTTTGGTAACCTGGAGGTCAGCCCACCTGTGACCGTGGCAGGGAAGGAGTATCCCCTGGGAAGGATCCTCATTGGCAGCAGCTTCCCCACGTAAGAGCTGGGAAACTATCTGATAGCAAAGGAACCACAGGTACTCCCTAAACACCCCCAAAATCGTGTTAATGGGCTGAATTAGCTATTCCCTGATGAGCTGCAAATGTGGTTCTCTATGGGATGGGTGCACCCAAAACCAGTGCTCAATCTCTGCCATCATACTGCACATTCCTTTCTCTTCTCCACCTCGGCAGTGATTTATGTGCACATGCATATTGATGCATTCATATTTATTCCCCTTATCCCTTTCTGTTGGGGCTGTTTCCCCCCCAGCTCTGCAGGAAGGAGAATGACCAGGGTAGTGCGGGATTTCCTCTGTGCCCAGCAAGTGCAGGCTCCCGTGGAGCTCTACTCAGACTGGTTGGCTGTGGGCCACGTTGATGAGTTCGTCACTTTTGTGCCCACCTCTGACAAAAAGGTACCTCAAACCCCTACACCACTCTCTGGTTTCTCTTCTGAGATACTAATCCCATTGGGACACCTCTAAGGAAAACCCCAAAGCACATTTCTTTGACAGACCCAGCCAGTATTTGCTTGGGGGTTCACTCCTGTCCCCAAAACTGAGAGTTCTGAATATAAAAGGGGACTTGCTGAGGTAATAATCAACACAAAGAGGAGAAATAGGCACCTGCAAAGGCAGTCCAAAAAGTTTAAAGCTCAGAATCCATATGGGCTGGTCAGGGCTCTCAGCTGCTCAGCACCTGCCAAGTGTTCTCAGCAGCTCTTTTCTTTGTCACTGGTTTTAGTGTTTCTGATACAAGAATTTTCCACCTGGGGAAGGAAATCACCTTGACCTAGATGGTTCAGAAAAGGAATACTTATACACCCACCCATGCAAGGTTTTAGCCCTTCCCAGGGCTGTACTAAGCACCCATAAGAGATGCCATCAAAACTGCAATAAGCGGCTTCTGGTGCTCCACTAAGGAGACCATTTCCACTAGTAGGAATCAAGTCAGGTCACACATGGAGCTCAGACCCTACAAATCCATAATTCCCATGGGATTAGCTTAATAATGATTGCTGGCTTCTTCTGAGGAAGTCAGAGCCTGATTAGTCATTTGTTCCATCCTCCCCCTGAATTGCAATGCCAGAAACAAGACACAAAACCCAGCTTAACAGCAGCACCACTCCTCTCTTGCAACCTCAGCTCACCCAAATCCCCATCAAACACACTGAGGGGGTTTATAAACCCCACTTGAGGTAGACAGGATTGGATCTAGCTGCAGCCAGGCTGCAGTTTTCCTCCCTGCCACAGCAGCAGTTTAACCCCTCAGGGTGTGATCTGGTCCATATTTGCCAACATCATAAATCACTGAAGCTCATTCTGATATATCCCCTCACCGTGCACTAAAAAAGACATTAATAACATCAGAGACACCTGATTTAAGAGTTTGAGCTCAGGTTCCTTGCAGAAATAAGCCCCTGAGGTCCCCCGAGTGCAACCAGTTTTGGTGACTGCTCTCCCTCTTTCTCTCATCCTCCACCCCAGCGGTTCCGGATGCTGATGGCCAGCCCTGCAGCGTGCTACAAGCTCTTTCGGGAGAAGCAGAAAGAAGGCCAGGGTGAAGCCACCATGTTCAAAGGCAAGGGGACAACGGGTGGCTTTGGCTGAGCTTTGATGCCAACTGAAACAGCCGGAGCCTCCCCATCGAGCAGCCGGGCTGAGGGCGGCAGCGTCTGCCTGACTGCGGGTACTGGGGGACATGGGGACCTTTTCCCACCCCATTGTCCTTCAGTGCTGGCAGGCAGGATGCCTGCCCACCATTCCCAGCCTCCTCAAGCCCTATTTTGGGAAAGCGAGTGGGATGGGAGGGATAAAACCCTCTGCATGGAGGGGATGCTTGCTTGGTGGGATGGAGTATCTGTAAATGCCAGCACGGAGCAGGACGAGTACTGCCATGTTACTTGTCCTTCCCTCCCTGCAGCAATGACATTTTGGTCACCAGTTTGAGCACCCTTTAATTGTGGTTTTGAACATCATTCATCTGCAGTGGTGTAGGGAGAAGGTCTCCATATCTCCATGGGTCCCTCTGGGTCGCTGCCATCCCTAAACAAGGAGCACCTCCATGGACGTGGCAGCTCTGAATGGAGCTGAACGGAGAACTTTAGCAGACAATAATTCCTGTGGGATGACAGGAACTTTCCAACGCACTTTCCAACAGGCAAAGCTTTTCTTCCCACCCAGTTTCCCAATAAACTAAGAATTGGGACCCCAAGCTCAGGAAATAGGGATTTTGGGGGCTTTTTCCATCTCTATTCCCCATCTCAAGCTGGGATTCTGCTACCGCCTCTTCATTTTAAGGGAGTTTGCCTTTGTAGGGTACTCAGGGACAGACACAAAACGAGTCACCATTAACAAGGTCCTTTCCAACAACATTCTGACACAGCAGAACCAGTATGTCCAGGTAAGAACTGATATTTCTGGTAAGAATTGCTATTTCTTGCAGTAACTGCCCCAAAGGGGGTGCAAACCCTTAAGGGAGGTATTGAATTCTGCCTCCCCTCCTGTGTAAGATGCTTTGGGGACCATATCTACCTGTGTTCTCCCTCCAACCTCCTTCTCTCCATCCCCTTCAGCGTTGCATTGACTGGAACAGGGATGTCCTCAAAAAGGAGCTGGGGCTGATGGAGGAGGACATCATCGACCTGCCGGCCCTCTTCAAGCTTGACAAGCAGGGCAAAGCCGTGCCATACTTCCCCAACATGGTGAGGAGGGTCCCCGCTCTTTGGGTCCTCTCCAAACCCCAGCTTTTCAGTCAGGATGAATCCCCAGTTTGTCCCAGAAAAGCACAATATTGACACCTGCCTGGAAAAAGAAAACATCCTCAGCCAGGCTCAGATGAGTCCAAATCTGCTTGTGGTGGGGTTAAACTGCCTAGTTTTGAGGCAAAAAGAGGGGAAATCACAAGGCATGGGGTGAGTTTAATGGTAAAAAGGGGAAAACAACGCTGGCTTTGGAATCCTGGGGGAAAGTGGCTGCAAAGCTCTCTGTCGATGCCCCATTTTGGGGTGAGGCTGATGGAGGAGGGTGATGAGCATCTTCCTTTCAGCTCCATCAGCCCCAGCGCCACTGGTGCCCATCTTGTGTCACCCCACAGGTCACCATGATCGTCCTGACCAAGGACCTGGGCATCCCCAAACCCTTCGGCCCCATAATAGGGGGTGAGTGCTGCCTGGAGCGACAAACCCGCTGCCTCCTGGAGCCGCTGGGGCTGCGCTGCCGCTTCCTCGAGGACGTGTCTTCCTACCATGGCAGGCTCGGGGAGGTGCGCTGCGGCACCAACGTCCAGCGCCGGCCCTTCGCCTTCAAATGGTGGCATGTAACGCCATAGCTGTGCCTCCTCCTGCTCCTTCTTCATCCCTAATGGCTTTCTCAGTGTGTGTTGCTTGCAAGCCAGTTAATAAATGAATTTGCTGTGAGGAAAGAGGCGGGAAAGTGAAAGAATAGCGGGGGTTAACCGCAAGGGGAAGGGGAGGAAGCCCTCAGGGATGGTGAGGCAGGGGGACGCCATTTTGCCCTTTGCATGGTGTTGGGCAGGTGGGAGGGTCTGGGAGACTCCCCTGCAAACAGAATGAGGCTGGAAATGAACAGAAGAACGCATCGTTTCCCCACTTCCCAAAAAACAAGGGGGATACAGGAATCCTGGCCCCGCCATCCCGCCTCGTACCAGCGGGCGCGCCACACTCAACATGGCGCCTCCCCTCAGGCCGCCGCCACTCCTAAGATGGCGGCGGGCAGCGCCCGGCCCCTTCTTCCCCTCTATGGGAGCGCGGGGGTTTCCTTCCGCTTCGGAACTGCGCAACGCCAAGATGGCGGCGGCCGTGGTGGGAGTCTCCTTGAGGCGCGGCGTCCCCGTGCGGCTGCTGCGGGCCGGGCCGCGGCCGGTGAGGGGCCGGGAGCTGCCGGGAGCCGGGCAGCGGGCAGGGGCACCTCGGAGGGGGGCGTGAAGTGAGGGGCTGAGGGCTTGGGGCGGCAGAGAAGGGCCTG